>SNQJ01S0164801.1:0-21166 GCA_010110895.2 Picea sitchensis | reverse complement strand
TGAGTATTACCAGAATCAATTAGGACTATTACCTTTTTCTTTTTGATATATCCTTCGATCTTGAGGGTTTGAGGAGTGTTAAATCTAGCCAATGCATTACATGATATTGTGGGAGTCAACTCTTCAGAATAAATCGCTTCTACGTTTTCATCTTGAGATGGTTTTTATTCTTGTTCTTCTTCCTCTTCACAATCTATGTAGAATACTTTCTTCTCACTACACTTATGTCCCTTACTGTACTTGCTGTCACAATTAAAGCATAAATATTTTTCTTTTCTTTCCTCCAATTGTTGAGGTTTCAACCTTGTAGGTTGAGGTGTTTTAGAAGAAGGAACATCATTCTCTCAATATATGATAGGAGGGGTCCTTCTAGTAGCCATAGCCATATTTTTACTTTCAACATTTATTACCACCCTAAATGCATTCTCCAATGATTTGGGTTCCCAAAGGCGAACCTCATGTTGAATGTTATCCCTTAAAGTTCCTATGAATACATCAATCAAGTGCTCATCTGGAATATATGTTACCTTTATATTCAATCTTTGGAATTTCTCAATGTGCTTTGTAACCGAACCTGTTTTCTTGAGATTTATCAATTAGCTAAATAAGGTATTGCTCCTTGTATCCTCATAGTGTGATATCATTTCTTCCATGAAAATTTTCCAAGTGACGAGTGATTTACGAGAACAAAGCCATCGATACCAAACAAATTGATTGGGTTCTAAATATAAATAAGCAATTCGTACATTTTGTGTATGTGGCACATCATGTAGATCAAAGAATTGCTCCATCTAAAGTATCCATGTGATTGGGTCCTTGCCATCAAACTTTGTTACAAGGAAAATCTCTCTATGGTTAGGGTAAACCACAACAAACAAAAATGACTGCAGAAATCAACTCAATCCCAAAAACATGCTATATAAACTAATATGCAAGCAAGATAAGAAAGATGCCTACCTCGTCGAAATGTTCGATGAAGTACACCATTGAGCACTTTGACCCAAAGCTATATACCTACAACTAGTTCTCAACAAACAAGCAAAGCAAGCATATGGTGATAATATAAAAGGTTATCACATTAGATAACATAATCCATTAATATACATAACAAATACGCCCATGGATAATAACTCAATATATTTGCAAGATATCAATTGGACGGGAAAGGAGTATTTCTATTAATAAATGATCAGCAGAAGTGAAAATGTTACAGACTTCTGTGTCGACACGGTTCAGAACTGATAAACTAAGTTCCTTCCAGCTGGGCCTCCACCATTTCAATCCTCCACCAAAGGTAAGCTCACAAGAGAGAAACAATGAGGCTCTCAATCAATAAAGGAAGAGCTTGGGGGTTGAACATTGTGTTCAGACTTAAAGGACAAAGGGATGCAGACTCAATATGAAGTAAATAATTTCTCTAGAGTAACTTTGCTCTCAAAGTTGAATTCTTTCTCCTTTTCCATAGCTCGGAATTGGCCCATTTATAGCCTTCAAAATGGAACTGAAGGGCCAAGTTGGAACGTTTCTAGTATATGGAAGGCAAAGGATCATAGATCTCTTGTCGTGACATGGAAACCCGACATTAATTTTCATTTTCTGGCACAAATCCCGATTTACGCGAGCTGTAGTGGAGAAGCCTACGTATACGCATGTTGTATAGTGTGCAAGATGCGTACATGTGGAAAAATATTTATTTTTGGCTCTGGATTTTATAAACAGGAAAGATAAGTCTGCATGGGGAAATCGAAAAAGGCCTCATGTACAAGATTTCATAGGGTGAGGCAAATCTTGCTATAACATATGTCCCCTAATGTGTGAGGTCAGAGGAGTATCTGCGATGGACGAAATACATTATAAACAACCCAGAAGTGGAGTGATGGGGAACCATCTAGAAGAACTAGTTGCTCATTACATTATGCATTGACTTTGCATACATGGCTACCAATAAAATTACACTACTGATCCATGTGAAAATATACCAAACAAGTGTTCATGGCCATGAATAGGAAAATACAAATGCGGTTACATGCCAATAACTGTCATAGTCACGAACAAGGCCCAGTAGAACCAGTCTCAAAACCAATTTGAAGATATATGTATACCATGGAGTACAATTGGATCTCCCATGATCACTGAATTCATATAGGTACTAGTCCAATCAAAAGGAAGCAACAACTCAGGAAAGTTCCAGCCACGTAGTGATGCCTTCAAGTCTTCTACATAATCTACCAAGGGTGCAAGTCTACATCATGTGAATGAAGGAGTTGAGGTCGAATACAATGAGACATCGTTTGATTACTGGTCATTGATGTATACCGTTAAGAAATGCGAGACAAACTACCAATAATGAAAGTAGGTATCAAGGCACCAAGTACATTCTTACAAGTGTGAATAAAGTTGTCGGTGTCGAACACCTGAAGAATCCATCGATCAGGAGACATTGATGTATTCCCAACTGTTGATGGCGAGAGAGCCTGCCACTAATGGCTGCAAGCCTCAAGGTACTCATAAGACTCTAGGTCCCAATTCTAAAATAATTGAGTTGAAGTCGATGGAAGGAGACCCGCTGAAAGGAGAGCATTGAGGCATCTCTCACCAGTCAACATGAGGTACAAAACATGAGCTTCATCATTTGGTGGAAATCAGACGAAAAACAAGTTCACGAACCCACGACCCTTGCATCTTTCATGTGTGCCAAATGCAAGCGGTACACGAAAAAGACCCTCTGAATAGCAACCAATGATGAAAACTGCCGACAAAGGCGAGGAAACCACCAATAAGGATAATGGCATCCAAGACATTGCATGAATCCTAATGTGTGAATAGATGTATTGTCGTCGAACACAAGGGAAACCAACCAATCAATGACTAATGATGAAGTGTCAATTGTTGGGTTCAAGGTTACCTACCAATGATGAGAGTAGGACCAAGGTGCATGATAGGACTCCAATATCATGTGATTATGAGACACACTGAGGGAAAGGCCGACATGCAAATTCAAGAGTTTTGAGAAGTGGCCAAAACAGATTGATAAACTTCCTTTGAACAAGAGCATGAGACATATGGAGGACTCCGACAGCATAGACCCAATGGTGAAACCATGAGATGTAGGAGGCATCAATGAAACTCTCTATAGGGACTGGAAGAGTAACCAGTCGATAGAGAAGACTCCGTAACGAGCTCAACTTCCTGAGGCCATGCTAATCCCAAAATTATGATGATGAATGGACTCAAATAACTTTATGCTCTGTTCAAAAGCGACACGACTGCTGCCAATACAAAATAATACTCCATTCCCGCCCGTCTTTTTTTGTTTTTTCATAACAAATGAATGTTATGATACAGAGGAGGAAACAAGTGTCGCAAGTAAGCAAAATTAGTTCCAGCAGTGGAACATACCTATGCTCAATGCAAGGAGATGCATGCAAGAGATGGACACTCAGGGGAATGTTCCCTCCTGGGTATAGGGTGTCAAATTGAAAAGGATATAAACAAGGCTCTGCTTGGTTGAGGATGAAAAACTGTCGAGGCAAATGGTTTATAACGTAAAGCGAGAACCGACTATAGGCTCAATACTGCAAGCAAGGGAATGAGATGCAATCACAACTTAACGCCAAAAAATGTCATTTTTTATGAATTTTAGTCTACTTGGTGTGAAAAAAGGATAAACTTGTGCCAAATAGACGTCTTTTCAAATCCAATTTATGAGTGTGAAAGAGACAAGTTCACTCGGAAATCTTTTCACTTTTTGATAATGAGTTGGAAAAGAGATTAACTAAGACTCATGACCTTTCAAGTCCAATTTAACGAGTGTGAAAGGGACAAATCACTCGACAATCTTTTCGATTTTTGAAGATGAATTGGAAAAGAGCTTAACTTATACTTGGTTAGGAGTCCTCGAGATGTAAGGCAACATGTTTATGAGAAATGAAGCTCAGCATAAAGGCATGTATTAGCTATAGGGGACTTCCGATCCTAAGGAAAAAATCTCAGCATGGGCACCAAATGAAGCAGAGGATCTAAGTAGGGAACCCATGTTTGGTAAGTCTCTACCACTTGATAACGACACGACTTATAGCAGATGGAAGGTTCTGTGTCGCAACAAATGGGTTCGTACCTAAGGCATAAAAGTGACAGTTATAGGATACTACAAAAATGCATGATGGAATGGATACCTATCCTATATGTTGGGTAATGAAAATACATGCCCGTGGTGATGAACGACCAACATAACTTTGAAATCCGCAAGAATCGCTGGTTAAAACTGCCAAAACTAACTCAATCCACCTGTGTATTAGTCCATTAGGCGAAAAAATGTCTCAAAACTATAGAAAGTGGGTAAAAATTGTTTATAAATAGTAATAAAACAAAAAATTACTATACCATTTTGACATTTTACCCAAATAGTGCAAATTGGACCAAAATACCTCCGAGATTCAAACAACGATTATGGGAGCATCAGGCAACGAAATCAGAAACCATCTAGACTAAGTAAATCTTCTTCCTTTTCTCTTCATTTCCAGTGGATTAAATTTTTAAACTAGGTTCCAAATTTTTAGTAATTGAGGGCGTAAAATGTAAAATTCGGTGTACGCGGGATGTCTTCAATCGGGTCACGTATATGATCGGTTATACGTGCCTGTGCAAACTGTAGGGCATGTATACAATTCCCTATATGTGACTATAAGTGAAGTAGCTCGCGTACAAGCATGCAAACAATGAATTTTAAGGATGCTAACTCAATTTTTTTATTTGTCCTTGGCATGATGGTTCTTGAATGGAGATAAAGAGAGAACGAGGAGGTTGATGTTGTTGTGGATCAAGATCCATGGGCCCAAATGGCTTTGAAAAGATGTGGTTTATTTAAATTTTGGGCACTCAAAGGAATGAGGGCCTAGGTGAGGTTGCTTGAGATGCTAGTGGGTTACTGGGACCCTAAGAGTGAAAGCTTCAATATCGATGGGCAACCATTGAGAATTGAAGTAGAGGATATCTACTTTTTGACTAGTCTATCACGTCGGGGAGAGGTTGTAAACCTCAAATCACGGGGAGCGGGGAGTGGAATGAAAATAGAGGAGTACATCGACGCCCACTATGTAGCAGGGACTCCTAAAGTAGGGAGCCAACTCCCTATCCGAGCGATAAACAATCTCATCCTGAAGACTATTATGCTTGTATTGACCAGGATCACAGGTTCGGCCTCATTGCACTAGGCATTGAGGATGCTCATGTTCTATGTATTACAGTTTATGAGACCCGCAGTATATGACTGGTGTACCTCACTACTGGAAAACATGAAAAGCCAATTGACAAAGTGCAAATAGGGGAGTAAGAGGAATTTTGGGTTTGCCTCTATCCTATGCAGTTTCTTCTTCGAGCGGGTTCCAGGTTTGGGACCTAGAGTCGAGATTCTTCCGAGAGGACCTTGCGATCCATCCATGGCATGGTGGATCGAGGTAATAAGGTGACAGGGGGGAGGTAGGGTGCCCACACCCTAGAACGAGGATTTCTTCTACTGGTGGTAGTGACAGGTCATTTCCCTAGATGACTATTTCTATGCTAGGATAGACTTCTGAGGAGATCCAAACATGCCAATTCCACCAGGGTCCGCCTATGGTGACATAGGTATGTCGAAAGTTTTTAAATATTTTTTTTTTGTATTTTTGTATAGTAGAACAAAAATATTTTTGGATGGTGCTTAAGTACTAACTAGAAACTTGTGTAACACAGACGTGGGTCCGTGACGATCAGAAGGGTTTCCTCGACATCGACAGAGGAACCAGGTAGATGAGGCGATGGGAGGAGAAGCCGAGAGAGTCCTACAAAACGTGCAGGGCAACCTGTCTCGTTTGACTCATAGGATTCCCATGGTTCAGGTAGAGGATCTGCTTGAAGCCATGTAGCGACAGGTGGTTGGTGTACCCAGAGCGTGGGTACTACTCTTTCGACGTCTCACAAACGTCGTAGTTTGTTACCATGACACAAATCCGGTGCCACAATCGTAGATGTCATGGATATTGTAGTACCGACTGTATAAGTGTATTGAGGGTATTAGCCCCAATTTTGTACTATAAACACCATATTTTTGAAATATATATAAAAAGGGATCTTTGACTTTACTTATATTTTACAATGTGTACATTGATGAGATGGTTTTCTTTTCTTTAGTTATGTGACAAATGCCAATTTAAAATGAAATTAGCATAAGCATCATATACATGATGAGAACTTCTAGGAATGTGATAATAAGTAATAAAATCAAACTATCGTTCTAAAAGACGTACCCGTAGGAATCGTCAGAGTAAAGTAGGATCACACACATGGTAACTATCGTTCAACTGACATACTACTAACTGGGAATCCAGGCGAACCTCTAATGAGCGAATACCATGCGAGATAGAATCGCGCAAAAGTTCTATAACAACACTATATTCTACCACATTATTTGTGGATGGCCCTAGGCATACGCCACCTGAAGACACCAGTAGACACTCGGGTGAGTAAACCACCCAAGCGGCGGAAGCCAATTTCCGTGTGTGACGACTGGCTCCACTTGCGAATCCTAGGTAGACTGAAGACTTCGTTGACATATGGAAACCAAGGGAAAACACGATAAGCAAGTTGAAGACAAAAAGAAAAGGAAAATATATATACACAAAATTACATTAGTATACAAAGAGTTCCTCCTAATCAAGGGCCTCAAGCGTAATACATTTTCAAGTAGAGCCCATTCCTGGGCTCAACCAACATATTCCCTTCATAATCTTCTAACTCGTAGGCTCCTTTTTCTAAGACATGTCGCACGATATAAGGACCATGCCACATGGGTTTAAACTTGCCTTCCCCCAGTGATTCTTTGGCTTGATCATACAAGAGGACCAATTCACCCTCAATGTACAACCAAGGATAGACAGACTTATCGTACTAGACCTTGACACATCTTTTGTTCACCTCGATAGTCGTAGAGGTGTCTCGACGCTGCTCGTCAAGACTCTCTAGGTGTACAAGGCATTGCTCGAGATCAGAAGTGTCAGGTAGGAGCGCGACTACCAACTTAAGAGAAGGGATTTTTCATTCAATAGGTAATATTGACTCAACACTGTGTACTAACTGGAAAGGGGAAAAACCGGTGGCAATCTTGACCAAGGTTCGATATGCCTAGAGTGCGGGATATATCATAATGTGCCAGTGATACTTACTCTGGTGGACATTTTTTTGCAAAATGGTCTTGAGAGACTTGTTGATGGCCTCTACTTGTCCATTTTCCTGGGGATAATAAGGAGAAGAATGACCATGTCTAAACCCCATCTTAGATGCTATCTCTTCCATCATTTTGTTCTAAAAGTGACTGCCATGATCAGTGACAATCTCACTCGGGATACCGAACCGGGTGATAATTTGATTGAATATGAAGAAGGCAACAATCTTCCCATCGGATTTAACTGTAGGCATGGCCTCGATCCACTTAGTAAAGTAGTTGATGGCCACGATAATGT
This sequence comes from Picea sitchensis, assembly GCA_010110895.2. Lineage (NCBI taxonomy): Eukaryota > Viridiplantae > Streptophyta > Pinopsida > Pinales > Pinaceae > Picea > Picea sitchensis. The sequence goes on along the minus strand of SNQJ01S0164801.1, from coordinate 13,670 downwards.
GTTGATGCCCCCCAACCAAAGTTGGGTTGCAATCCACGAAGTCCACCCCTCACTTGGTGAAGGGATTGGCAATAATGACTGGGTGAAGAGGGGTTGGATGCGAGCACATCTTTCAAGTGAACATCTAGCAGGGGTGACACTTCTTAACCACTTCAATACAATCTTTAAATATAGTAGGCCAGAAATAATCAACTTGCAAATTTTTTTGGGTTGTCGCAAGCCCAGATAGATGACCACCACAAGCCCCACTGTGGCAATCGTTCAGGACAGACTCGGCCACTCTGTGAGTTAAACAATGACGCAAGATATTTTCTATTCCTCGACGATACAAAGTGTCACCGACGATAGTATACTTCTTAGCTTGGTACCTTACACGTCATCGATCATCTCGTGAGAGATGCTGAGGGAACTTCAACATTTGAAGATAGGGAAAAATGTCTCCATATCAGGGGTCAGATGACGAGACAAGAAAAATGTGTTCATTTGCAAACGAATCAACATGGATAACCTCCTCATCTAATCATGGAAAATTGGATATTAACTCCGTGAAGACTAATGATTTCTTGGATTTCGCAGAAGTGAAATTGAGATAAAATTCTTGTAAAATGAAAATCCATTTATTATATTTCCCCCCTATGATACGTCTGGTAAGGACGTATTGAAATGGATTGACAATGACAACCATAGTACTCTTGCAAAGAAATATATAATGACACAAACGTTGGACTGTGTGAATGGCAACTAAAGCTAGCTTTTCAACGTGAGAATAATTAAGCTCAGGACCAACTAAGTTTCGACTCAGATAGTAGATGACATTCTCGCAGAGCTCGTCATCCTCCTGAACCATAACCATACCAATTGTCTCCTCATACACGGTGATGTAAAGCAAGTAATCTCTACTATAGTCAGGGGACTTCAGTAGAGGCGCCGATACCAAGGCTTTCTTCAAAGCATCGAAAGACTCATGGGCTCTCTCATCTCAGATAAAAGGGGTCTCCTTCTTCAAAAGACGCATGAAACCCTTAGTGATATTGTCATAATTCACTATAAACTGACATAAAAATTTATCTTTCCCTTGTAAACCTTGAAGTTGTCTAATAGTGCGCGGGGGAGGCAATCAAAGTATTGCCTCAACCTTTAACAGATCCACCATGATCCTAGTCTCATAAACTAGAAAACCCAAAAGACGACTAGACTTAACGTATAAGATGCACTTGTGAGGGTTCAACCAGATTCTATAGTAACGAAATCTTTCAAAAACAAGCCGAAGGTGCATAACGTGATTTGCTCTCGTATGAGAGTGAGCAACAATATCATCTAGGTAAGCTTCAACTATGTGCTTAAAATCGTGAAAAGTCAAAGTCATGGCACGTTGGAAGGTTGCTCTGGCGTTTTTAAGGATGAAAGGCATTTTCCGGTAGGCAAAAGTACCCCATAAATTCCATCTTGTGGTGATCCTCAAGTTTAATTTGAATTTGGTTATATCTTGAAAATTAGTCCATAAAAGAAAATACTTCGCTTTCTGTACACTCATCGAGAATCTGATCGATGAAAGGTGTTTCATTATATCTTGAAAATTAGTCCATAAAAGAAAAGATTTTGCTTCGTGACTCATCGAGAACCGATCAATGAAGGGTGTGTAGAAGTTGTCTTTAGGACAAGCCTTGTTCAAGCCAATGAAAGTCCATACATACATAGATATTTCCTTGGTTCTTATTCACAGAACAAGATTGATACCCATTTAGTCAAGGGAACCGAGTAGATGAAGCCAACATTGAGCAGCTTCTTCATTCCTTGGACTTAATAACAGGGGCCTTTTTGGGATTGATAGCTCCAAGACATTGTCAAACAAGTTTACATCCAGATACATTCTAATCTCATGCTCGATAATACAAGGGTCAATTCCTCGCATCTCTTCATATGAACAAGAAAAATACATCTCGAATTCATTGAAGAGTCTTGCAGATCAAGATTTCTTTTACAATAACTCCCCACCGAGCATGTATATTAACTTGTCAGTACGGTGAGGATATTCTACTCGGATATAGAGAACATTTGCTATGTTTCCTTCATTATAAATAAAGTTGTATATCATGGAACTACGACGGATCAGACTATCTCACTCAATGTAGATCAAAGTCATCTTGTTCGATTCATTCAAGGTTTGGGAGAAAATAAGAGCGGTGGTTCATATCATCCTGCGTTTGGTTCTGAATCCATTCATGGTTTCAATGATAGCTTCATCCTAAGGCAAAGTCTCATTGAGGCAACATTTGAACAAGATAATGAAGTGACCCACACGGGCCTAAGAACGGGATCCTCCTCGCCCATTTGTGAGGTAATAGGATAGGGATCGGGCGAAGAGAGTCAAGAATAGCTTGATACTTAATCTTCATCATCGATAGTGGGTATTTACTGGTTCCAACATGCAAATGGACCTTCACAAGATGAATTAGAAGGTAGGGTCCATAGATCAATAAAATAAGAAGTGTGGAAAGGAATGGACCTCCCTGCAGAAGCGGGCCTACTATACATGGTGTAAACATGGTGATTTTGTGTCATGAAGTTGAAAGTACCCATAAGGGAAGAATACATTCTATCAATCCCGATATTCTCATTTGTCAGCTGAGAATTGTTGATCATGTGGATCTATCGTCCAACAGATGCATTAGGACTAGAGTACACAAAGGATAACTGCCCATTGTCATGATCTTCCTTCATAAGGAAAAACAAAGAGTATGAAAAGACTAATCGTATACGACGGCGAACATGCTAACATAGGTCCAATTACGCCCCTAGTAACAAATTATAATCAAGAGGCTTATCAACTAATTCTATCTCACCTCTACCATCTTCCCACCTAACTGAATCGAAAGGAAGGAAGAATACCGTGGGGACAGAAATAACAACCATCAAATGCGGTCAAAAGAGTAGGAGAAGGTTTAAATTCCAGAGAGCCAATGGCTTTCCAACAAATCAGGGACATCACACATGTAACAACGCTTTCATCAACAACCACACGTTTGATGGTGTACTTTGAGTAATTCACATGGATTTGGAAAGACACATTGTAATGTAAGCAAGGCTTCATATCCATGACGTCAAACTTTGGATCTCTTGAGCCACTCCAGTTCTAGAGCTCCTGTGCAGATTAAGGCATTCTCCGGGTGATGGACATATGTTCCGAATACCTCCCAAAGTCGACATCGCACAGCGGGGTTTGAACCGCGATCCTCAACACAGAGTGTTCCGAAGCTCTAGTGACGGATTGTGGGTGAGGCCATAATTCTTTGAATAATTTATACGGTATTCGGGTTTCAAATCGATGTTTGTCTCCTCGAGGAGGAGGGAGGAGATTCATGAATAGCTTGTGAAGAGTTTACAATCTCAAGATCGAGGTTCACATTTAAATTTTCAAGATCACCATATTGATAAGACAACGACTGCCTTGCAACGACGGGAGTTTTGGATTCCACCACCTACATTTATATGCTGGAGGAACTCGGAGGCCATGTGTCGGTTATGTGGGAAAGGACTACGCCATCTAATACGTGGTAGACATAGTCTCAGCCTTCCGCAGTTTGGGGCACTGATGAGTCAGGTGATCATTCATGCAAAGCTTACATGGAACTTCACCTTCAGCATCTATCTCTCATTTTCCTCTCCACCATTATTATTCTGGCTTCATTATTACTTACTATCCTGGGTTTATACCATTTTTCCTACTCCCATAATTATTATGTTCTTTCTTCTTACTCCCGCCTGTCAGTCGGTTACCATTTGGGTTGGTTGACGATTTCATAGAATGTACATCTACCGACTGAGTGGGTTGGAAGACACATGCCTAAGCCGGGCTCCCTCCCATAGACTGCTTTAGAGGACAACTCTTTTCATATGTCTTGTCACCGAAGCCCATGGACTTTGTTAATACAGATTCACAATGCCATCGGCGAGGGTCCCGATTTTGTCTATAGGGTCGTAGGGAATTGACCCGTGGTGCATCTTGAAAGAATGTATATAACATCCTGCATCGAGCATATGAGATCTAACTGGCTTTAAAGATCGCCTCTTTCCTCAGCAGGTAACTCCTAACTTGCTGCATCCTTTGAGATAGGAGGGTGCAAAGACTTAATGAACCATTCTAAAAGCAGCGTCGAGGGTATGGGAGTCTTAATCAATCCCTTTTTGTCTACCACTCATGGATAAGGATCCCGATATATGGAAAAAGTTATTCCGACGTGAAATTCCTCGATGTAAGTTCTAAGCCAACATCGTAACGAACCTGTAATTTGAAGTGGTTAAGGAAGACCAATACCATCCGACTAAAGGTCCCATATGCCCCCTAGGTAGGCTTGACATACTAGTCCGCAAATAAATCCAATATGGGTATCAAATAATCTTACCTGAATAGAATCGCCATTAAGGGGATTTGATGAGCACCAAAGGTGAAAGGTAACGATGTGATCACAAGGATCCTCGCCTATTCTACTCCTTAAAACTTGGGATGTCCGAGGGAAGCTTGGTGGGGACGGAATAAGTGTAGGATCATGAAACCACACCTGTTCATTAATTTAGACAAGTCCGCAGATTGCTACGGCTTAAAAGGACTATAGTTGCAGATCCGTCTCAAGCTCCCTGAAAGATTGTGGGTTATGGAACTCAAGTAACGATCCAGGTTTCCAGTACCATGGCCCTATCCGGGATTATAATTCCTCCTGGCTGATTCATAAAAGGTTGGTTGGGCATCGTTCCAGTAGGAATGTTTTGATGTGGGTTATAAAAATTTCCCCCAACTGGATTGGATCCGGGTTGAGGGTTGCCCAAAGCATGAAATTGACCTCCTTTGGGTGAGAATCTAGAGGATAGAAGTGTATTCGTCATTCTAAATGTAATAACTAATGTGTATCAGGAGGTAGGGGCATAGGACAAAACTTTGGCAGAAGCTTGTCCGCTAGGTTAGTTTCTCCACCCAGAAGAAAGAAGATTAGACCCAAGTTAAGCATGAATTCCTCCCATTAGGAGTCATTTGAGGATTTGAGAACCACCAAATGAAAATGGAGGATAAGGAGTTGTAGTGCCCCCAATTCCAATGCTAACATCTGTGGCCATGAGGATGGGATGGTGCTCGAAAACTACGAAGTAAACTTTGACATACCATAAGAAAAAGGACTAGAAGCCATAGGGATGGACCGAACATTATAGCCCCGGGTGAGGTCCAAGAGACCAAAGGTTCATGAAAGAGATTGAGCATTCACTATCGTTCAAGCCATAGTAATGATACATACCTTCGCATAACCATTGTGGTTGAAGGAGCCGAAGGGGTACCATTAACTATAATGGGTGGGAGTCGAAGGGCTCCAAGTGTTCTAAAGACTAGGTTCAACACTAATCCTTGTAGAATCACAAGTCTGAAAAGTGGATGTGCAAGGCATTCACGCCTAATAACCCTCTACTTTGTAGAAGGCAAGACTTGAAACTGGCGGTAATTGTAACAGTTTACTCGACCGGCGTGGGAACACGGGTCCAACTCCATAATGAATTAAGATTCTAAAGATAAAAATAAATCAAGGCCAACTAGTAATCAAAGAAGAATAACTAAAAGTCAAACAACCACTATGCACACAAACAGGATAAAGTGGTCAAATTGGCCTCCCTCCCTAAATAAGGTATGCCACACCCAAGAGGGGCCCGGTGACTTCAAAGATCGAGGTAACATTCCAAGTATATTAGGGCCCTTTCGTGGGCTTAACAGTTCATTTGGTCAGATCCCTGAGAGGTAATTCCTCCATAAAGGTTGTGTGTTGTCCGACCCTTATCTCACCCAAGGTACCTTTAGAATAACTCCCCTACAAGTAACCTATGAGACACCTAAGTCAAGCAACTAATAAAACCATCAGTAGATAATAGGGATGCACATGAAGCAAATATAAGTCGTCCAATCGATAAGGTGGTAGCAAAGCCCAAAAACGCTGGAAATCACCACCTACCATGGAGGTAAAGGCACTAGCAAGATCCCCTGTGATAATTACGATCCTTTTCATAAATATCTCCTCACGGGACACTAAGAAGGTATCGGGGATATCCATTCAACCCACTTCAAGGTGGACCTTGTGATTAACTCCATGTGAGCAAAGCCTCATGATCTTACCAATTAGGTAGAATGGGATTTTCTCCTAATTCCTCGCCTCAGAAGATATTATTATGTTGATTTAATTATGCCTTGGAGAAGTTTACTCACAAAATCCTCTCCCAAGGCACTAAATCCTAAGCTAGTTTTGTGCACCCTAGAAAATTAAAATCGTGACTAATCAATTTTAAATTATAGCTGCTAATTTTTAGTGGTCGATTACTCAAAAAGGTATGGTAGTGAAACTCATGGTGCTATGGACTTTTGCAAGAAAAGTAACATGAAAATAATGCAGTCCCACTTTTAAATTTCAATGAATGATATGCTTCTAATAACAAATGCAATTTTCAATTTCAACTATGCAATTTTGAAGTAAACATGCAATTTTTCATTATATGTCTAAGCTAATGACAATGACTCAAAAGACAAAAATGCCAAGTACCTAAAATGCCTATTTTTTTTGTATTTTCAATATAATCAAATGAAAATGGTTGGACTAAAAGAAACTTGATATATAAAATCTACTATATATAAAAAGAGATAACTCAAGCAAGATACCAAGCAACAAAACACCCGCACTAAAGTACAAGGAAAAATAAAAAATGAATGCAAGATGATGAGAAAGACCTACTGCAAATTCAACCGGCATGTGTTTCCATCATCTCCACAAGCACTCAATAATAGGAACTAGCTGCATGGACCCAAGAAGGCTCAACAAACATCACATCCCACCCAACAACCACCAAAACAAGCAACCAAGCAAGGAAAGCACGTAATGCCAATATTTAGGAAAACAAAGTACACACGCTACAGGGACAATCACAGAGCATAATGCTGAACGGCCAATGAAAAGAAATGCATATGTTTCAAAACAAGGCCAAGCAAGGGAGAAAAGATGAAAACTCAGACCTAGAGTGAACAAAGGTTGTCACTAATGATACCACAAGAAACACAATAGGAATGAGAGCAATCTAATGAGAAAGTACTTCAAACCATAAGAAAGAAGATTCAATCCCAAGTATGGTCGCCGATCTCACATATGAAAATCTCTATCGCTAGGGTAAACCACAATAGACAAAAAAACAACTGCAGAAATCAACTCAATCCCAAAACATGCTATATAAACTAATATGCAAGTGCGATAAGAAAGAGGCTCACTGGACCCGGATGTTTGATGAAGTCCACCGCTGAGCACTTTGACCCAAAGCTATATACCGCGAATCCAAGGTTCTCGTAACAAACAAGCAAAACAAGCATATGGTGATAATATAAAAGGTTAGCACATTAGATAAAGCATAATCCATTAATATACATAACAAATGTACCTAAGCTGGATAATAATAACTCAATATATTTACAAGATATCAATTGACTAGAAAGGATTATTTCTATTAATCAAATCGGGATCGCCATGAAAATGTTATAGATTTCTGTGTCGGCACGGTTCGGAATTGATAAACTAAGTTCCTTCCAACTGGCCGGCCTCCACCACTTCAATCCTCCAACAAAGGCAAGCTCACAAGAGAGAAACAATGAGGTTCTCAATCAATATGGAAAGAGATTGGGGGATGAACAATATTTTCAGAATTAAAAGGATAAAGGGATGCAAAATCAATATGAAGTAAATAATTTCTTAGAGTAACTTTGCTCTCAAGTTGAATCCTTTCTCCTTTTCCATAGCTCGGAATTGGCCCTTCAGTTCCATTTTATAGCCTTAAAAATGGAACTGAGGGGCCAAGTTGGAACATTTCCAGTAGATGGAAGGCCAATGATCATAGATCTCCTGGTCAGTGACATGGAAACTTGACATTAATTTTCATTTTCCGCATTAAATCCCGAAGTGTAATGAATGTAGGAGCAGCCTCACAGATACACATGTTGTATAGTGTGAAAGATGCGTAAATGTGGAAAAAATTTGGTTTTGGTTCGATTTTATAAGAAGATATGTCTGGATGGGGAAATGGAAAAGGCCTTATGTGCAAGATTGCATACTATGAGGCAAATATTGCTATAAAAACTGCGATATCGATCTAGGAACGTGGTTGGTATTCAACCCAAAGTTGGGATTTATCCATTCTCATTCATCTTCCTTGTGCCCTCCTCATGAATTTCATGGGATACATTTCACTCTGTGTGTCCCTTCTATTATGAAAATTTTCAATCCTTCCATGTGGATCTCTTTTAAACCATCCATCATCCCATGTAGTTCATCTTTGTCACTGTATTATTTTGTAAATTATTGATGTCCCTATGTATCTCTTCACCTTCATCAAGAGTCCAAGTAGGACTATCCGAGGGATTATTTGGTGTATAAGTTCCCCTTGCGGTATGTTGGCCAAGTCACTTTTAAACTTTGATTTTGAGGTGGTCTCATGCAGAAGATATTTATTGTATCTCCAAAATTCTCGCCCTTCCTGGTGAAATGTTTTTTGTGCTTCTTCTAATATTTCTTCTCTCAAGAATGCCATATAGGTCGGATCAAAATTGATGTGCCAAGTGGAATTTATGGTAACTTCCCCAATAACTTGTTAATTTCTTGGCCTTCCTGTGAGATCTCACTTGTACAACATGCCCCACAAAATAATTGATAAAATTAGAAAATGGTTCCTAAATACCATGCATTTTCCACTATCCAGCTCTAACCGTCTCACTCAATTTGGATACCTAGGAATAATTTATGATTGTTTTACTGAGAATTCTTCTTGGAGACTTAGCTCTAATAGGACTAGTCGATACTTATCTTCCGTTGCAGGCATAAATTTAAGATGATCTGCATTGATGAAATTTTTATCGCAGATAATAATTTATGTGAATATTCTGTGGATTTCATAGTCTGAAACTTTACATAAAACATTTTATAGAAAAATTCCACAATGACTCATTAAGGATGATTCCCCAAAACCCTATTGCATAGGTTGTATATCCTAACAGGCGGCCTTTGAGCTGAAATGTTAACTCAACGGCCTTGATCCGGCTTCATCAAATATCTTCAAGCGGGTTCCTTTGAAACTCTCGTAGGAAAAAAAAATTATAGCTTAAAATCTAAGGTGTCTCATAGGAGCTGAAACCCCAAGACCTTGAGCTCTCATACCATATGTTAAGAAAAACCAAAATTATCAATATAGCATAGAAAACCTCAGAATAAGTACTCAACGCTTTGAAAAGAGAGAGAATTTCAGATAATAAGTTTCTTCTATAAAACCTCCTATACACCACATAAATGTCCAACTACAAGATGATTCCAAATGAAATGTTTCCTTGGTATATATAGGAGACTAGGAGGTACAATTACAACTAAGGACTCAAGTCGGCATAAAATAACATTATTATTGCAATATGTCCCAATTAAGGGTAATGTGCCGCTATTTAGGGCTTAATAGTACTGAATCCACTCACCCATAATAATAAAAATTGTTATGGATGTAAACCAAATCAGTGAGCCATTGATACTTTAACATGTACTAGGGTCATAATAAATTTAATGAATCTTGACTTTTGAAGAGAGACCAGTATACCCTCAAAGTGGGGAAAGGAAACACCGAAAAAAAAACCCGAGTAACATATGTTTTATGATCACCACATTTAGTGAGAAAACCAACAATGAAAAGATCAAATATAATATATAGAAGTGAATAGTGTAATACATTTTTTCAACACATAGAAAAAAAGATGTTTCATTCAAGAAAGGATCTTGAGTCTCCTATATCGGCAGGGAATCAACATGCTAGTGCACACTATCTGTTGCAAAGGAACAAATCCGAGAGTATCACTTTTAGGAATAAATCTAAAGATTTTTTTAAATCTTTCCATAAAATATATTTGAAATCTAAATCATTCTTTAAATATTTCCAGCCCAATAATCATTCAACAAACAATTGCACCATGAAAATCACCATCTGTCGTCTGCATGTTATATACCCACCTTAGCAGTCACAAAAACTACAATCTATCCGTAAGTTACTATCACAATCTTCGTTAAGGGTCCAGTGATTGACCAGGATGGATTTTATTACATCTCTAGGGAAATTTTCTTTTCATACAACTCCACTACTTTTGATCTCAATTTTGTTGATTGCTTCCTTTTATCATGTGATATTTGAGCCTTTGATTTTCTCTTCTCTTCGCATTCCTATATAGCATATCGGTAAATAAAATACTAAACACTATAGTGTAGAATGTAACCATCACTCTAAAATATCATGATAAAATACACAAATTGAATTGAATTTTTTTCAAGAAAGGCGTCACATAAAGCATTAAAAAAGGTGTTTTAAGCGGATATTTTTTTTAAAATTTTCTTCGTATGTCCTTAACCAATTAAGTACTGCCACCTGTTTGATACATTTTCTCTAGGTTATGGCACTTGCCACATACTCCAACTGTTAGCCACCTCTTCCTCGCAATTATTATTTAATTTTAATTTAATGATTTTACAAGGAATTTACGAGTACTGAGTAGGCTCTGTAAGCTTCTTACCTCTGTCGCCAATCATCAATTTGAGCATAGTCAGCCTGAGCCCTCTCAGCCATCACGATACCACCTTATTTCTATTTTTTCACCCGAGCGATCTTGCTATTAGTAAAACAACAAAATCTACACCAACCAGGCTTCAGAGGTGCAAGGTTCGAGCCACATTATTCAATATGAATACGCAGAGGAGCAGAACAATACATGCCGCTTGAGAAATTTTCACGCCAGACTCGAAGGGAAAAAGGGCATGAGGTCCTTGTAGTCATGCTTCTATTTTCTGTCAAAGGAAGATGTGGTAAGGCCATCCACATATTTCAAAGAGTTGTTAAGGCCTCTTACTTTGAAAAAATATTACCAAAATCGTTGAGAATGGGATATATCCCTGGATCCATTCAACTAATTATTGTTTGATAAGGCACCACTGATTGATTTGCTAAGTAAGATAGATTCTTGAAATCATGTTTTTTACTGTTTAAATGGTTCACATTGGTTATGTTTGAGTTCCATTCACTTCAAGTTTACCCTATCATTCACTCGTTAGTTTAGGTTCAATACCATGTATACTACATCACTTTGGCATATTTCTGTAGGAACAACTGAGAGAAAATAGGGTTTGAAATGAAAATTCAATAGACATGATAGGACCATTGATATAGATCCAATATCGACGGTCTCAACTTATTTTGTCCAATGATGGTGCATGCTGGATAACAAGGGATCAGAGACATAAATCCAGAACCATTGTATTAACAAGTGATAATGTGTCATCAACTTATTCATTTTGGTAGACATGGGTGGTAATGTGAAACCAATTTATCTTGCCCCCGAAATGCACGAATTGATGATAGGTTCCATAGTGATGTAATTCAAATAAATAATGTGATTCGTCGATGTAATCCAAACAATGTTTTTTTAAAGTTAAAAACAATTACCCCTGAAGAAAATTAGGTAAACGCACATGGTAAAAACTATTACGAGTACAATAGACTCCAGTAAAAACAGACAAATTCTCCTTCAACAAATAAGTTCAGGTATTGTTCTCATTTCCTTATTTCAAATGTGTTCAAATTTTTTAAAATAAGGATCAATGGAGAAAGGTAGTCAGTCTTTTTCCCCTAAAAGTAATCAAATGGCCACTAAATTGAACCCTAGCCAAATTTGACCATCTAAGAAAACGATTGTATCTAATGACAACTTGGAGGATAGGGAAAGGGATGTTTTTAACCCTACACTTTCTTTCCCTGACCTTAACTAATTAATTCAGAGAGCCCAAGATAATGCTAACAATGGTAGAAACTAATTGAACTTATGGGAATCAAACTTGGATAGATCAATTGTTGCAAAAACTTATCATTTTCAAGAATTAGTTATTTGGTGTGTTGTCAATTAGCATGTGGATAGGAAACAAATAATTTATGTACACGATTCTAGGATAGTCTGTGAAATAACTAAAGAATCAATTTCCCAAATGCTCCAAATTCCAAACCATATTGTATATGATGTTAGAATATAATGGATGTGCTCGTTTTACCATTGACAATATCAGTATTGTCACCCAACCATAGGCCGAAGCCACCCTCCGAGCACTTTGACCTTGACATAGAGAAGAATCCTGGTAGCAATCCAATAGCCAAGCAAGGCTAATGCACCAAGCAAGAAGTAACCAAATCTGATCAGAGAGTCCCACCCAAAATTGACGCAACACCTTCCCCAGGACTTGCGCACAAGACTGCTAGACTGCAGTGCGCAGAACTAGCTTTCTGCAGTTCTGAGAAGTGTGTCAAATGAGAGACTGGCACCCTGCATTTATACTATTCCTGGAAGACTTTCCTGGGCCGACTTCTCTCTCTGGGTACTAATTAATTCATATTAATTATCTCTCTTCAACCGACATCTCATCTAGGGTTACTTTCATTTCTTTGCTTTCTTCTAGAATGTTCTAATCTCATCAAAGGTCACAATAGAGGTTCATACCTCCCGAAGCTACCATAATATCAACACTCCCTCCTAGCTAGGGAGGTATAACTGATAATGGTCTTGAGCATAAACAGACCATTCAACTGGTAGTATCATGAGCACCATCATTATTATCCAACTGGATAATCTCCATGACAACTGGTACAATATCAATTGATAGAACACAACGGTGTCTATCCATGGTGGTATGCAACTACTCAAACCGTGACACATAGTCACAAGAAATGGATCATATCCACCACAGTAGCATATCTCTGCTATCTGGAGACAAGCAGTCTCCATAGCAATCATCTAATATCAACCTTCACAGAAAATATTGTTAAAATAAACTAAATCATCTAGGCCAGTGGGCCAATCTTTCACTCACATCTGTGAGATATGAAAGAATATCTGCCCTCAGAGTAGAACATCAACAATGGGATATCTGGCTTATTATTCTCAAACAAGGAAGAATGATTGTTCTTATTTCTGAGCCTGGACCATTCCTCACCCTGGGCCATTCCTCTGACACTAAACAAAGTGTAACCTGGAGAGAATGAATCTTCCCTAAGGAATGCCTGTCCCTGATTGCTGAGCCTGGACCATTCCCCACCCTGGGCCATTCCTCCGGCACTAAGCAAAGTGCAACCTGGAGAGAATGAATCCACCCTAAGGAATGATTGTCTAGACCATTTCCCTTGTTAACCACAAGAGGAAAAGACTGTCCTGTACCAACCTCCAAAATAGACCATTCCTCATGTTAACCACAATGAGAAATCATTGTCCAGCAAGGCGGGCCAGTCTTCTTGAGTAACCCTCAAGAAGAGAGACTTCCCTAGACCACTCCCCATGTTAACCACAATGGGAAGTCACCGTCTATGGTACATTAGCAATCTGGACCATTTTCCGAACTAGAAAATGTCTGTCCGTCAGAAATCTCAATCCACTTTCTGAACAGGAAAGAATCTGCCCAGGTTGGACTATTTTTCAATCTTGAAAATGAATGTCCTCAATAATATGTCAGTGCTCCCTCCCAACCTGGAGAGTCGTTTCTTCCCTTTCAACTAAGGGAGTTATTTCCACGATCCCCATCTTGTCTCAGAAATATGCAAACTTT
>SNQJ01S0164800.1:0-21167 GCA_010110895.2 Picea sitchensis | reverse complement strand
ATGGACTTGAGTTGCTGTATGCTCTCTTATTGGAATGCCTCAGGGAGTGTTGGTGATGTCTGCTATCACTTTTTGTTCTTCTGTGACTTCCTGATTTTCTTGAGCCACTCTCCTTATTCAATTTATTTTCTATTCTTTCCAGGCTCTGCATCAAATCTATGTTGAATTCTCCTTGTTTCTCCCTGGCTTTCATGAGCTTTTTGTTATCTACTCGGTGAGTTTGGACATCTTTCTGCAACTTTTTAATGATTTTCATCAATCCCATGTCTTTATCTATTTCCTCTCCATGCCCATTGGGGTTTGATCCTTCAACTCCTAAATGGACATCCATTCCTATAACTTCATTTTCCGAACTGTAAGCATCATGTGCCTCCTCCATGCTTTGCACTATGCAACAACTCGGTTTGGCCCGTCAATTGTTAACTCTACAAAAATGTGCAATCAATCGGATGTTTGTCAGGCTATTAGTCTTTAAAAAAAATTATGGAGTTAACCAATCTCATTCAATAAAATAAATATCAGATTCTATTTTCTGCAGGTCTTGGTCGATCAAGAACCCCTCTGGCTTCAATATTTAAGCCCAGTTCTGTTCTGTAACAAAGTTTGGGTGCTAGCCCCTTTTATTTAGCCCTTGGTTCACATGTGACCACGACTATGACTAGACACTTATGATTTGGGCGCTTATCCAGAACCTTGAAACTTCGGGCTCCGGGCTTCGACAGATTTAAAATCACATCACATAAAATCTCTACGAGTGTCAGATTGGCGAACTCAGGAAGTAGGGTGGATAAACAGTCCACGTCTCCCAACATCTTGTGACTGATACTCTATATGGCACTCCATGCTTTAGGGTTTCAGGAATTCGGAGCTTTGGGGCTCTAGGACTTCAAATGATTCCACCTTTACTCAACCCAAACTCTTGAACCGTGAGTCTTTGTATACTTCCACGTCACTCTGATGACGTCATCACGTCACTTTACTTCGATGTAACAAAAAATTGAGGGTTTCTTCCTCCCATTCCATCACGATCCATTTCTTTCGGAGTGTCCAGTCTCCGGACTTCATGATCTAGCACCACACTTCCACTGGGGCCCACGGTTTCTGTGCTTGAACTAAAAATACCAAAAACTCACATAAAAATTTATAGTTTTCAAATTGCAGGGACATGGGTCGACAGTTTTGGAGTAACCCACTGATCATTACATAATTTTTCCCATGCTGACATGCACCCTTTCTAGGAAACCGTGGTTTAAATTGTGATACTTCCTTGTAGAATTATCTTTCGCGCATCTTCGATCTCCGCAATGCCTCCCAGTCATCGATCTTGATAGATAGTGATCAAAGTTAATGCGGGCCTGATCCATATAACATCTTCACCAAATTTAACTTCCTTGTGTCACGTTCTAACTGCATTTCTGTCTTACAAAGGTTCTTAACTCACTGAGACATGGAACACATCCCATGTGTCCACGTTATCCTTAGTGACGTCAGCAGGCCACGTCACTTCGGGACTTCGACTTCGACCCTTTCTTCTCTATTACACATAAACTTTGCTGAAGTTGTGAAGTTCGAAGTACTTAGGGGTTAATCTTCATGCACCTTTCTCCATATCTGACGGTTGTGAAGGATATTCCTTCTCCTAAACAACTCCCACTACCCAACTTCAAACCTTGTAGTTCCAAACCCATGTTTACTGTAGTCTCTTTTATCTTCCACCATTCCATAAACCATTATACCTCCTGAGCTTCATAACACGATCAAGGTATTGTCTTGGCACTCTAGAATGCTCTAAAATTAAATTTTGTCCCTTTTGGAAAAAATTCACCCTGAAATATTGTCTCGCTAACCGCTAACATGGCCCATCTAGGCTCAATGTCGAAACCTTGGCTTTGATACCAATTTGTAACGTCCCTCCGCTGATGACCTCGGTTGGGTAACACTACCAAAGCAACCCTAACTTTGTATTTACTGCTCTGATACCATTTCTTCGACATTCTTGACCTTAAACAACAGGCCAGGCCATGCCACCGAGTAACTTTGTGGAAATAATCACATATAAAAATTAACCAGAAGATAGAGATAACATCTGGTATTCACACATATAAATATATATCTATCTAATATAATTAAATAGACGTCAATACTCTACTCATACACCTTTTCATACGGGAGAAACATTAACACATACATGCCACATATATATACATGCGTTACTCATTAATTATAATGAAATTACAAATACACAACATACAACGAACAAAGAATTGGTACTTATCTTTTAATAGATGACCACCAACTACGTGCAGACCTTCCACAAACCTCCTAGCCTTAGACCACACTGCTCATCACGCTCAGCAACAGGTCACCCCCAAGCTAGGACTAAACTCCATCGGGCAAGGGAATTCTAGGATTGACAAGGACAACAAGGAAGTTGCACAGAACAACAGGACGGATCTTTTATCCCAGGTGTTATCACATGAAATTGCATTGGGTCTTTTATCCCTTAGTTTTAAATTTTTATCCTTTAGACTTTAGGTTTTCTTATTTTTCTTTTTGTGATTTTCTTAGGTTAATAAAGACTTGGGTTTTGGCTCACTTTTGGCCCACACATAGATTTTAAGCCTAGGTTCATTTTATGGTTTATGTCTTTGACTCACCTTTTGACTTGACATCAAGCATAGTCGACCCCACTATCCTAATGGCTTGACACATCACTCCATACACTCATACTCATTATCCTTTCCATGATGTCCCTATGTCCGTTAAAGGGGGGTCAAATCAAATTTTGAAAAATGCATTGCCAACTTACTAGGAGTTTTTGTAGCGCACCTTTGTCCTACGCTCTTTACCATAATTTGTTATAATCAGATGAGGTCATGATTTCTCTACTTTTCAACACCCTTGTCATTAAAATAGAATATTGATATTTGTTCATTTATGAGCTTGCTAACTGTTTGAGTATTTGAATTTTTATCCCAAGCTCGATGCTACTAAAATCACTAGTACATGCCATTTACAGATTGCGCTACAGGGTCGACTGTCAAAGCTCCATTGGAGGTTGAGGTGGATGTAGTAGTTCCCTGGCTTGTTGCAAATCCTCCATTATCAGTCACAATCTCCAGGTATTATGTGAGTCCTTTCAATTGCATGGAAAAGTCTTAAGATACCCATGCCTTGGCTTTTGGTAGTGCCCAATGTTGCAGACTACATCCTCTCTCATCCATTTTCACCTGTAGCTCTTTTTCACAGACTTTGCAGCCATTTGCCACCTGGATTTCACCTATTCTATAGGTAAAGTAATTTTTCTTCTAAATATTGAATACTCGTTCAATCACTTGGCCCTTGTGTGCACATTGTGCTACATAAAGTTGCTTCTAAAACTACGCTATATATCCCCTATCTCATGTGTTGTGTTTTACTTGGATTGGTCAGTGCTATATGTTGTATTCAAATACCCATGCATTAGCCTCTTCTATTCACTGTATCATCATTCATTCATCCTAATATTTGCTGGCAGTGATTGGAAGAAGTCCCTACCCTTCCAAAACTTTGATGACCATGGTGTGGTGACATAAAACTGAGCAGTGCATCCCTGACTTCCTTAACTCAGAGTTTCTTTCTCTCCATTTTAAAGAAAATCCATCAAATCAGTCTATTGTTAATTCAAGGAGAGTTGGAGGAAAATACCTAAGAGAGAGAGAAACCATTAGCCTCTGTCATTACTCATTGATCCCTGACTTTGTTTGTTTCCTTTACCCCTCACTACACCACAACCTTTGATCCCCTGTTTATATCCATGGAGACACCTCAAAGGAAGAAGTCTTACAAGGGAGGGAGTGTGTTTAGGATTGAACCTTTTGACATGCACATGTTTGACGCTGAGCCAATGGTCAGGAAGGTTTTCCAAAGGGTTGGTTGCCTCTTTTTTTCTCTAAAACAAGCAGAGGGGACACCCTGAAGTAGCAAGGAAATTTTTATTACACTTTGATGACATTAAGACTAAGGTGGGAAACCTTGAGTTTGAGGTATCTGAAGCCTCTATTTCAGCAACCACTGAGATTCCTAATATTGGTGAGAGATGGTTCAAATCCATGATCCTCAATGTTGCCTTCTCTAAGGCCTTCCTTAAACCAGACTATTGGACAAAAAATTTGTCTAAGGGAGTTCCTAGAAGTCACCTAGTTTAAGGTTTTGATAAAATGATGAAATCATCCAGAGATATCTTACATGTGACAAAAGGTTTAACATGTTAAACCAATATCATATAAGACTCTTGGTACATTTCACTGGTAAATATGCAATGAATATCCCTTTTTATCTTTTGAGGAGCATGGGAAAGATGTCTGATAGAGTCCAAGCCAAGTCCAAGGCTTTGGACACTAGTGTCTTTCACTCTAGGTTGATCAGGATGTTGGTGATGGAAGAGTTGAAGAAGAAGAACACTCCTTGGGAACAATTCATTGTCTTTGCCCATATGCAACTTGATATACTACCCCTCAGTCTATGATACATAGCCCTTTTCCATCTAGTAGTGTTGCCCAACAGGAACAAGCAGGAAGAGAAAAATAAAACCCACTACTGAAGACAAAGAAGCCCTCAAGGAAATTGAAGAAGAAGAGAGGGAGGTTTATCACTCTCCATAGAAGTATTTCTCACCTCCTCTTGCACCTAAATTGGAAGAAGTCCCTTCATCCACTAAAACCACATCCAATAGGGGAAGGAAGTTGCATTTCCATTCACTTGCTCCAACAGCTAAGATTAGAATCATGAATCCTTTTACTAGATCATCAACACTCAAGGAAGTTGTTGAAGTAGAAGTCTTACCCAAGGATTGAATTCCAAGGAAAGAGAAAGATAAAGGTAAATGCATTGAGAAGCCTATTGAGGTGATAGACAAAGCCTATATTCAGCATAAAGATAAAGGTAAATCCACTGAGAAACCTATTGAGGTGATCAATATCAACACTCCACCTAGTAATCCCACTTTCAAAAGACTGACCAGACAACTCAGGGAGGCTAAGAAGGAGGTTGCTCATTTGAAAGAAGAAAGTTTGACTAGGAGAATCAAGATGAAGGAGCTCATGGATATGTACAGTGAAACCCTTGATCTGGAAAAATTTTCAGCAAGAAGAGCCCTGCCTCTCCATAGGCAACTTAAGAATCTCTATAGGCAGAACAAAAGCTTTCAGTCCCAAAACATAAATCTCAAGGAGGAATTGCAACATTTTAAGGATGAACTGGCACAGAGGAACTAAAATGTTTTGGTAGAAGATGAAACTGAAAGAGATGAACCAACATTTAAGAAGAGTACACCTGCAATCAAGAGGAATATCCCTGCAAAGAAAAAATATATTGCTATGGCAGAGGGAAGTTCTTCGGCAACAAGGAGGAGTGATAGATTGATGAAGTAAGTTGGGGGATGACAGATCCATTTTTGTGGGTGGTAAATTTTTGCAAGTGTAAGGTGATCAAGGACAGTATAATTTTTTGCACGTATACAAGAATCTACAGTCTCCTAGTCCATCAACTAAGTTTTTTGTGATTTTGAAGGATGAGTCTCATCACATAGAAAAATCATAGACATTTTGTAAAGCCATGGTGCTATGGAATCATCTATATAGTATGTTCTGCAATGGTGCTATTGATTTTGAAGAATGCTATGAGATATCCTAGCTAAATTAACAGTGGCTCTATCGATTCTGCAGAACTATTTCAATTGTGGTGCTACCGAATCTGCAAAACCATTTGATGGATGGCGCTAGCAAATTTGCAGAGCTACACAGAATTGGCACTACGAAATATTCAGAGTTGTTTTGGAGGAGGCACTATGAAATTTGCAGACTTGTTTTGCAAAGGGCGCTATAGAAATGGATACCAAAAGTGCTACTGAATGGTGCTACGAACTGGCCCTTGCAGTTTAAGGATTCAGATTCATGACTCCTTCTTGATTGTTGATGATGTGGAGAGAAGCAAGGATCACAGGTGGTAGCATGGAGGCATCATAGGACCACTTGAATACACTTGGCACTGAAAATGAATGTGCCTAAGCAAGGAGACATGCCATTTAATTCTTGTTGGAGTGGTCTCCGACATGGCTCCTAAATTGTAGTAGTTTGTTAAAATCTATTAGCACATGTATTAGAATTTTAGTTGTTTTGAAGAATCCTAGGTTGAGAGGGCCAACTCGCACCTCTAGTTGTTTCCTTTCCTCTTTTGATTATAAATACATATTCTAAATTATTAGATAGGTTTGAATGGTTGAGAAAAGCTCCATGATTGTAATATTTTTTAATAAGTAGACTGTTCTCTGGTTATGTATTGGACTTGAGACTTTTTGATTAATAAAAGTTAGTTTCTCTTTATATCATCTTATTGCCTCTTATACTAAAGTACTCATGATTGGATGATCCATATGAGGGTTTTATGGTTGTGTTATGATGAATGTTTGATTATAATACTGCTATGATGTTCTTCAATGTTCTTTAACTTTAAATTCAAGAAGTTCTGGTGTTTGCATTTTTCTTCCGTTGGTTGCTTGAAGACCTTGTGTCAATAGAAGAACTTTACACCTCCGTCATTAAGTCTTCCTCCTATTCACTTTTACTCCAAATCACCGACTGAAGCTAATCAATACCTCATTTAATTATGCATGCTAGCCCATATTTCTGAGTTAAAACATTATTACTCTGAGTTTTTTCCATTTGACCTTTGATAACTCATTTACATTTATACATATTTTGATGGGTACTGAGCTTATCCTCTTTGAAATATGAGGGTGATTCTCAGTGCTAACATTTTTGGTGTCATTGTCGAGGAAAGAATTGAAGACATTTCCCTGGGATTGAACGACAAAGCAATATTGATTCTGAAGGTGCATTAGAAATCAGTACATTGAATATTGTATCTTTCACCTCGCGACTCCACTGTTTCAGTTGTGGCTCCCAAAGATAGACACACGAGGTCTACTCCACATATACCTTTGGCAACACCTGAAGTTGACCCAAAGAAGATTCTCAAAAAAGGAAAGGCTTCTCAAGAAGGCTTTTCAGCTCCTATACTAGGTACTTCTGGTCATTCATATGATTCTACTTTTTATACTTCAATAGCCATATCTAACCCTCTTATTTTACCTTCTATTGAAGTTTCTAGAAGTTTAGATTTTGAAAATTTTCCTGTTGAATATTCATGTTTTATCCCTCAATTCAAAGAAGAAAGTTTTGAAACCCTTTTTTCACCTGATATTGTAAAGTGGTTTAGACTCGAGAGTCTTGAAGATTTTCCTACTTTAAGTTTTCCTACTCCTCCTCCTATCAAAGTTACTGAGACTAAAAAAGAGGAAACCTCTTTTCCATATGACCCTATTTCATTTTCTGCAAGGGTCAAACTCTTCCTCTGAAATCGGAAACCTCTCCATCCAAGTTACCTCATTCCTCGCAAACCCAAACTATAGTTGCAACTATAAAAGCTCCATCTCCCCCTTGTTCTCCTACAGTTCACAACCCAATGGCAGGTGCTAATATTCCTAGAAATAGGATGGCTGCCATAGTGGATACTAGGTATGCCCCTCTTATTTTACCTCAGCCTATGAATGTTCTCCCAGCTGGAGACTACCTTAAGTACATTCCCAAGTTTACTCGGGAGGAAGACACAATTGCAAAATAACACCTTGCAACCTTTTATAGTTATGCAAATAATCTTAACATTGAAAATGAAGATGTATGGATGAGAGTATTTGTACAAAACCTTGATGGTAAGGCTAGAAAATGGTTTAGGGGTTTGACTCATGTATCTATTGCTGGGATTGAAGCTTTGGATGATGCTTTCTTAAGGCATTAGGGGGATCAATCAAATTTCCTTTATTATATTACATAATTTGGATCACTTAAGAGGAAATATGGGGAATCTATTTCTGACTTCTCTAAAAGATTCAATAAAATGTACAACAACATTCCATTGAAATCAAGCCTACTAAAACCTCTGCCAATATTACCTATGCCAACACTTTTGAACCTGCATTCTGCCTCCTATTGAGAGAACGAATATCTACCTCTTTATCCCATATGCAAGATGCAACCTTAGAAGTAGAATCCATTATATTGGCAGCTGAAAAACTTAGGGGAAAGTATGATAGGAATAGAAGGAAAGGTAGGGCTAAAGCTTCAACCTCTGAATCTCCTTTTATCCACCCTCAGGTTGATGAACTTACAAAATTGGTAAAATCACTTTCTGCTGAAATGGAGAAGTTGAAGCTTGAAGGAAAACAGAACACAGAATGATGACAATAGAGGTAATTTCAGAAGACCAAATAATGCCCCTCAGTTCCTCCAAAGAGATCCAAGAAATAGGGATAGGGATGATAAAAAAATTTAAACCGCTCTCCAAAACAACCTTGTTGTTGATGAAGAAGGAGAGGATGAAGAAACTAATCCTGAAATTCATTGTCTTGGTGAAACCACTTCTTATCCTCATTTGACCCAATATGCATATGAGGAGTCTCTCATGGATAATCAATTAAATGAATTGAGTAAAGGAGAGAAAATAAATGACAGTCCTAATAGATACAACCTAAGGTCCAAAAACAAAGAGGGGAAGACTAACACTTATGATCAACCCACTAAAACAAAACATTATGATGAGGTTGTGGTAGCTAGCAACAAAGGAAAAGACGTGCAAAGCCCTCAAACATTGGTTAAGATCCCTGCCTCATAAGTTAAATAAATTCTGAACTCCCCATCCCCCTTTAGCTTTGAAAATGAAATCCAAAAGATCAAAATCCCTGTACCTTTTTTGGAGATAATCAAGAACGAGGAATTTAAAAGATAACTTTCTAAAATGTTGTAGCCCGAGATTTCTTCTAATTCCACAGATTTAGTTAACCTTCAAGATGAAAAACCATTTGTTATCCTAGGACCTTTGGTAGAATATAGAGATGATTCATCCCCTCCTTTCTATACATCCTTGAACATTCATGATAAAGTGTTGCAAAACTGCTTGATGGAATCATGGGCATCTCATAATCTCATGCCTAAAACAGTCATGGATGAGCTTGGGTTAGAAATTATAAAAACCTACCATGACTTATACTCTTTTGAATCTAGGAAAGTGAAGTGTCTTGGGGTTATCAAAGATCTGGTTGTGACCTTGTTTCAATTTCCCATGAAAAGTGTGGTCATGGATATTGTTGTGGCTGATGTACCCCCTAAGTTTGAGATGCTCTTGTCAAAATATTGGATAAAAAGACTAGGGGGAACCTTGTAGATGTACCTTTCATTTGCCACCATTCCTGTGTTTGGGGGAGAACATATAAGGCTTTATAGGGAGGCTCAATTAGCTTACATCATTAATGATGAATAAAATACCACCAACCATCCTATTTTTTCACTTGATATTGATTTAGGATCCAGTATATTGCAGCTCACCAATGCTCCTCAACCTCTTATTGAAATCAGAAAATAGTCCATTACCTTTTGTGAAGACTCTCTTCCTAATACCAATGTTTGGAAGATGTTTTTTGATGGGGCTTCTTCTAAATAAGGTGTTGGTGCCGGGGTAGTCTTTATTTCCCCTACTCAAGAGATCATTTCTTTATCCTACAAGCTTGAATTTGAAACTACAAAAAATGTGGCAGAATATGAGGCTCTTGTTTTGGGTTTGAGGGTTGCCAAAGACATGAGGATTGAAGAGCTAGGAGTGTTTGGAGATGTTGAATTAATTGTCCATCAAATAAAAAATCTATATCAAGCTAAACACCCCAGGTTAAGGACTTGCAGAAATGAAGTTTGGGATCTTGTTGATAGCTTCTTCCTAGCTTTTAATATCTCATTTGTTCCAAGAGAGGAGAACAATATGGTGGATTCCTTGGTTGTTTCAGCAAGTAATTTTAGAGTTCCTTTTCCCCATAAAATAAAATATGACATGGAAGTGAAGTATAGACCCTATATACCTGACAATGTCAAAAATTGGAAGGTTTTTGAGGATGATCTTGAAATAAAAAAGATTTCTTGAGACTGTGGATGAGTTTTCTGCCTTACATATTGATCAAGATCATGACACTGAAAAAATCGCTCATGTTGATGTTTTTCTAAATAAAATTGTTGACCATCATATTGTTCATTTGCATAGTAACCATATTCCAAAAGGGCTAGTTCCTTTGGAGAGATTGTTTGATAGAAATGACATTGTTGTGAAGGTTAATGGTTCAACTGAAAATGATGATGTGACTAAATGCAATTTAGGTATAGCGGAAGATCCAAAGTATGTTAAGTTGTCTAGCAGCTTGTCAAAATAACAAATGGTTGAATATGTTAAGCTCTTAATGTCAGTGTTTCATGGAAACCTGCACAAGAGATCTAGATAAAGAAAGTACAAACAAAGCTTATCAAGAAAGGAAGAGAGATTCAATATGGGAGAATGAGAAAATATATTCACACTACTCCAATGATATGTTGATTGATACATAAATCATGATCAATATGATACAATGAATGAGTGGAATACACTCATATATAGAGCAAAGCATTCCATAATTAATAAAAGCAATAAAACAATTAACTTTCCTTAGGAATGCATGCATGCATAATAGTGATGGTAAAAATAGAAAGTCTAAAATAGAACTAGTCAGTTAACTCCCACTGAACTAGTGTGTCGAAAATAGAAATTTCTCCAACACCCCCCCACGAACATCACTATGGAGTAAAAAATGAGTCGATATTAGGCTATGTTAGGTACCTATGAGAAATGCAACTAATGAACACTAAATAAAGAGTGAGTAAGAGGAAACCACGTGGGAACAAAACCCTCCTTCAAAAGATAATGTATTAAAAGAAGAAAATGGCAGCTGCTAGGCAAATTTTTTCTTCACTGCAAGACGATCTCGTAAAGTCTAAAACTTCTACTCATTGAAAGTCTTCATTAAGATGTAGAAATATTATGGATCTAATGAAGTCCTTTGGAAGCACAGCAGAGCCTTGTACTTCTTGATCTGTGGACCCATCACTGAAAATATTCCTTTCGGTGGACATGGAGACGATTCCAAATGGATTCATGAGGTGATTCCTTCTCCTTAACGTATTATTGCTTGCCATAATGGAATTCCCACAACCCTATTGTAGTTAGGTCGATGGAATTGAACCATATAGCAATGCATGGACATCACGCAGGTTATGAAGCTAAAAGTACATGAGAAAGATCCACATGATGAGATCGAGTCATCCTCGAATCTAATGGATTCCCTGTAAGGTTGCATGTTGTCTGAAGTGTGGTCTATGCCTTCTTGGGCATCTGGCGAAGTTTCAACAACTCTTCTTATCACGGTTGAACTACACCTTATTTCCATGTATATAATCTGAGTGCATGGAATCATCTCTCATGTATGAAATTGATGGAAGAACAATATTATATGCATGTTGCACTAGAGTGCATGTAAAGTACTCTCCTTATGTGTTAGTATAATAGAGGAGTCATCGTCGGAAAACTTAGTGAATTTATAAAACCTTGACTTGATCTACCTCACCAATTTTTAATAATGGAGATTGGTCATGCATGTCAATTCAGAGCTGAAATCTAGATATAAATTCAACCTTTTACCTTTAAATTGATTTGATAAACTGATAGAAAATTCATAGAAAGATTTGGAACATGTAGAACATTCTCGAAATTTCCATTGTGGGTTCCACTCTCCCTTCTCCTATCACTGCTATTGGAGTATCATCCCCATGAGAATAGGGGTTCTTTAGCATGGACTCAAGGAAGATAACACTTCCTCTTTCATTTGTCATATGATGGGATGCACAGAATCTATAATCCATGGTCGGAGAAATTAATTGCAACAAGAGCATGATGATTACCTTTCTTGGGAGCCTGATCTTCTTCCTTGTACTTCTTGACTCCCTATGGAATGAAGTTTCCAAGGTTAATCTGCTGAAGTGCACGTGCCATAAGATCGATATATTTCTTCATGCATGTGGATTCTTGATTCAGTTCTTGTAGTAAGTGCCCTTTCCCTTCTTCTTCTTCTTATTCTTCTTGGAATTTGAAGAGTCTTTGGAACTGAAGAATCATTAAAGGGTTTGGAATATCCCTCCTTCACATTCTGTTTGAATGTCCCTTTTCCATCATGCATGGTGGTGCATGATGTTTTGGGATCGTTCATGAGGCCCATCTATATGAGTTTGTCTAGTCTTGTGTAAGAGACTCAATGAAATGAATATGACATTTTCCAATTTGTTACAAAAATACATTTGCTAGAATGGAAATTGGAGACATATACAGCATATTATGGTCCTAGCTTGGAAAATATTGTTAGAATAAGTTGTTTCTTTTGTGTAGACTTATCAATACCAGATTCACCCAAACTCAATAGAAAATATTTAAATTGTTAAAAAAATCTTGTATATTATCAAAACTTTTAGGATAAGGTAACAACTCTGCCTCAAACATATGACCTCGCATCTCATGCTTTGAATGAGTCCTTCCAAGGTGGTCCATATCTTGTTTGGAGTCTTTCATGCTGACAGATGAAACCACAAATCATTGGAGATTAACTCAAAGAAGTAGTCATTGGCCTCATCATTCACGGTTTGCCTATCTCATCTTCTCAATCAGAGTAGTTCTGTTTGTTCATCGTCCAAAGATTATGCTTTATTTTGAGTTTGGATAGCAGGCTCCCAATCAAAATAATTGTATGGTGGAAGTTACCTTTAAGTTTGTTCACCTGTGGTTTATCATATCCATATGTCCCATTGTTTCTAAGAACCCTAAAATTTCTCTCCAATTTGCAAGTGAAAAATTAAAAAATTAAATTAGGTATAAGTTTTAGGAGATGATCTTGTGGCTTATTTTCTACGCAAACGGTGAGAAATCTCTCCAAACTATTGAAAACTCACTTTCAAAATGGAACCAGTTACTTTCTTCATGGACCATTTCCCCAAAAACTTAATATTTTGAACGAAATCAACTTGTAGAAAGGTCACGACCACCTGATTCATATGAGTTCGAGAGGAGTCTATCTTTAAACAATTTACGAGCAAACGGTGAAGAATGTCATAAGCAGTTGAAAACCCACTTTAAAATAGATTGATTACTTTCCATGAGTGTAAGAACCATAAAAGCGTAATATTTTTGGAGGAATAAGCTGCACAAAGGGGCGATACCAGTTGCTTCCTTGAGCCGATTTTCCTTATTCTTTGGCTTGTCACGGATTGCTTCAAGAAACATAGCTCTGATACCATCTTCGATTGTTTCACGAGCTACAAAAATCATAGTTAAAGAAATTACAAACAAATCTTATCCAAGAGAAGAAGAGAGATTCAATATGGAAGAGATGAAACATATTCACACTACTCTAATGAGATGATAATTGATACATAAATCATGATGATATGATATAATGAATGAGTGGAGTCTGCTCATATATAGGACAAAGCATTCCATAATTAAAGAGAAAAACAATCAAACAATTAGTACCTTGGAATGCATTCATAATAGTGATGGTAAAATAGAAAGTCTAAAATAGAGACTAGTCAGGTTAACTCCATTTGAACTGAATTATTAATCAAAAATAATTTCTCCAACACTTAAAGAGTTTTACGATGTGTTTGCTGAAAATATGAAGATTTGGTATATGACACAAGAATCATTGAACATAAGATACCTTTGAAAGAGGGGCCAAAAGCCATTTAAGTACGGCTTCGAGAAAAATAAATCATATGTTGTTGCCTATTATGGAAAGAGTAAAAATGCTTTTAGATACCAAGATTATCATTCCTTTGAGACACTGCAGATAGGTGTCCTTGGTTCCAGTGAGAAATAAGAATGGGGAAATTATACTTTGTGTCCCAATTTCAGAAATTTGAATAGAAGCTCCAAGAAGATAATTACCCCTTACCAAGATGGAGCACACATGGGAGAATTTGACAAGTTCATCTAGGATGTCTATGATTGTTGGATTTTATGGCTACAATCAGATCTTTGTCTTGCCTGAAGGTAGAGAGAAGACAACCTTCACTAGTCCTTGGGGCACATTCATGTGTAAACTAAAATTCCCTTTGGATTGATGAAAGCAAGGGCGACCTTTTAGTGAGCCATGGAAATTGCCTTTAATGGGGAGAAGAAAACGCATTTGTGGTTGTTACACATCAAAATTACTCCTACTTGACCCATTGTAGGTCATTGCCTAGTCAATAAGCATTTTTTGGTCTAGAAGTGTATGGAAGCATCATCTTTGCCATCTTGCAATAATGCATTAGTCTCTAACAACATCATGTAAGGATGCTTAAAAGACACCTTCAAAGACAAGTTTTAGAAGTATAAATCATTTGATGAGGAGTACAAATATTTTTCCATTGATAAAACCACTTAAAAATGAAGTTTGAAGGCCAGTTCTCCCCTACCCATTGTTAGAGTGCTAGCACTCCTAACCCTCTTTGAGGGCGTTGTAGCTCTAGACACCCCCTTATGGGAGAACTAGGGTTTGAGGAAAATTTGGGTAGTTCTCCCCTACCTACTGTCAGGGATCGCCAATGCTACCTAACCCTCTTTGGGGGAGCATTGCAATGCTCTGTCTGTGCTTGCTTGGGGAGAAATGGCTTTGTTTAAAGGGAATATTTGTTGAGGAAATTAGAGGAAGATCCCCCTTGTCTTGGAAATCATTTGGATTCAAATACTGAGGTCAAAGCTAGATCTTAGGGTGGATCCACAACCGATCTTGAAGGATCACCGACCTATCCCAAGAATCTCTTAGATTGATTTGGGCCTCTCAAGCTTATATAGGAGGCATTATCATGGTGAGAAAGGTACATGGAGAAATAGAGAGATACCAAACTTATGATCTCATAAGGAAGGTATCAATGAAGCATAGGCATTCTATTGGTGGATCATTTGAGCAGGGTTGGACAAGGAGAAGGTGGAGAGGGCATTGCACCTTCATCCAAGGTCTATAAGTATTCTTCATTTGTTCTCATTAGTATATATATATGTGCTTGGATTGTTTCTTTCAAGGTTGTATTATGTCTACATGCTACATGAACTTGTCATGAATAAATCTAGTTTGGATTAATCATGGTAGGAATAGGAAGTTTTGTCTTTTTTATTGATTTGTAGGACTTGTCGAGGAGCTTGGATATTGGAGCTCAACTCGGACTGGAACTTATTGATTTGTAGGACTTGTCGAGGAGCTTGGATATTGGAGCTCAACTCAGATTGGAACAAGGACAAACATCAAAAAAGATACATACATATTCTTTCTTTTCTCTATTTGATTGACTTATCTAGGTTTAAAAGGATGTCAATGACCAACGTTAGCACCTTTTTGTCTTGGTCATAGGGGTCTAGTATCCAAGAGGAAATCCACTTGTCCGCAGGGGGATTACCCTGTAACAGAAATTGGCGACTCCACTGGGGATGTGAAATTTCATTTTTGGGTTCCTTCCTTGGTATTTTACCTACCTTTTTACCACCTTTCAGATCACTTTTTCTATTTGTTTATGATCCATTAGCCTTCTCCTACCTTCACTAGCATTTTCACCATTTTTTATGCATTCTGGGTGGATTGTTTGCAATTTTTTGGCTTTTTTTTTGAGTTTTTGGGAACATCAATTCCCTCCCCTAGGCCATACCAGAGCGCTGATATTTGGACAGCACTCTCCAACAGTGTTTTAGGGAGCATTTCAATGCTCTGTCCCCTTGAGACAGGGAGCACTAGTCTATGTTTTTGAGGTTTTTTGCCCTTTTCTTCTCAGATGTTTTTAGCATGTTTTGTGGAAGTATTTACCCAGTATTTGTGGATGGTTTTTGAAGTTATTTAGGTTTATATTTGATGCTTATCACTCAATATTGTATTTATTGGAGATTAAAACCTTTTTCAGAAATGTGAAATTGCCTTTTCTAGATGCTTGTTTTGTCGGAACAATTTTGAGTGGTTTCTCTTTTTTTCTATCATTTCTTGGATTCTTCTTCACATTTTATTGTGTTCCTTGAATGCTTGATTGGTTGGAGAATCCTTGATGGTGTTCTTTCTTGTTAGAACAAGTTTCTACTTGTTTTCTTTCATACCTCACTGCATTGAGTGCATGCTTTTTTTGTAGCCCTTTTGCTCCGTGTCTTTTGCATCTCCATAGGACTCTTTCTCCTGATTGAAAGTAGTGGAGCATTGAAGGTTTTGTATTTAATTTTTGTATACATGATAATCAAACAAACAAGATAAACGAATTCTTGCTTTTGGGTAGTGAAACTAGCCTGCATTTGAAGTAGCGGAATTGCATGTTTTTTGGCATTTTGGGACATTGTGCATATGGAATGATGAATGTTTTCTCCTTGTCATAGCATAGCTTTCATCGAAATGAAAAGATTGCATATTCATCTCTTTGCATAAATTCCGAGTTGGTCAAAATACCATATTGTCCACGCCATTTTCCTTTTGAGTAACAACAACCTTAAAAATCAAGCGCTAAACTAAAATTGATTAGACATTTTTACATTTTATGGTAGCAAAACTATATTAGATTAGTTGTAGGGATTTGGAATATGTGTGAAAGATAACTTTCCAAAGTTGCAAAAAAACATAGGATCTGTGTCAGCGAGCAGTGAAATCCAATTGCTACATTTTGTCCTGGGAATCCCTTCTCACACAAGGGTCAAACCTGAGGTCGCATTGAGACTAGCAAAGTTACTCACCCTACTTTGTTGGTCTTGGTGTAGAGATTGCACGTATTATGGGGGTCGTTTGAAGGTATACCCACAATTATGAGTGGAAGCCTTTCAATTTGATTTCGGGCTAGATACCCTGCCCTTGCGCGTAGATCGGATTGTCGACTGTTTCCCCATGCATCACTGTTGTAGTTGGTAACCTTAGTGACCTATCTCTTTAGGGTCTTTACACAAGGTGAATGTGGAGGGGAAAACCTTCACGGTACCTGGAATCAATGTTGGCCAAACTCACTCGGGCTCCTTGGAGGGTAAATCCACAATTACTGTGTGGAAGCTTACACCAGGGTATAAGTCCGTTAGGTAGGTCATAAACGTAACTTTTCCACCTGCTCTATCTCATCCCCTTCTTACTTTATTACCGCGACGTTGGATTTCATCACCAACTAGTGTGCTCATTGTGAGAAGGTTTTGTTTGATTGTTTTCTTACTAGATTTTTAGTGTGTGTTGTTTGTTTTCCCTAGCAGAATCTAGGTTGGATCTTTATTTTTTATGGCATCAGTTCCTGGAATGGAAAATGAAGGAACCCCTTTTCCAGGGGAAACCTTTGTTTTTCCTTCTTGGAAACGTTGGTCCTCCTTACATCGCTACTTTGATCCTTCCAGGTCTCACAATTGGGTTACTGGTATGGTTGTTTTCCACTTCGGTGATCTAAAATGTAGGTTCTTCAGATGTAAGAACACCACCCACACATCAACCTCATGTCGACCTTTCTCCTTCTTCACCCGTCAGGTCTCCTTCCATTTCTCCTTCTTTGCCTAGTGAAATCTCGAAAGCGAGTAGCCATATTGATAAGAAGAAGAAGAAACAGAAAGAGAAGAAGAAGAACCAGAAAGGGACCAAGCCTCCAACTACATCAAATGTTGGATCCAAGCAACCAGATACTGTTAATCGTGTTGGGAGTGTTGGTGAGGTCGATAAGAAAACAACGAAGAATCTGAAACCCAAATTCCCTTGCAGTCTTTGTAAGGGTGACCATTTTATGAGGGATTTCCCTGGTATTCCCAAGGTCTTAGAAATGTGGTCCTCCATGTCATCGACCCCTACTGGACATGCTGGTGATGCCCCATCAACTAGTGACGTTAAGGTTGGTAAGAAGAAGACAACCGTCAAATTTACTTGCATGTTATGCAAAGGTGATCATTACTCTCACCTTTGTCCTTGTATGGACGAGGCTTCCTCTCTTTTGGAAAAGATTCAAGTTCCAAATGGTTATCGTAAGTTTCCCCCCAACCCATCGTTATTTGATAGAATGGTCAATCCAGTTCCATCCCGGGCTAGTCCGGTTGATCAGGTGGTCAATCTAGTTTCATCCTCGGTTGAACCACTAACCAAAATAGTTGATCCAGTTCCATCATTGATCAACCCCACTTTTCATCTGAAAAGTGAAACCCAAGTGATTGATCCAGTCTTGCCATCGATTGATCCCACTCCTCCATCGAGGAGTGCCAAAGTGGTTGCTCTGGTTACTTCATTGGTCATTCCCACCCTTCATATAAAGAGTGACAACATGGTCAATCCCACTCCTCCTCTGATGAGTGCCGAAGTGGTTGCTCTGGTTACTTCATTGGTCAATCCCACTCCTCTGAAGAGTTCCAAAGTGGTCGATATGGTTTCTCCATCGGTTCATCCCACTCCTCCATTGAGGACTGCCAAAGTGGTTTCTCCGGTTAGATCATCGGTCAATCCCACTCCTCCTCTGAAGAGTGCCAAAGTGGTCGATCCGGTTCCATCATCGGTCGATCCTACTCTCCCTCTAGAGAGTAAACCCGATTTTGCCCATGTTTTTCTCATTGATACAGAATCTACCGTGTTGGGGGGCATTCCTCCTTCTCCCATGAAACCCCCTCCAAGTAATGAGGCCATACTTTTTGATTGGGGTGTGCTAACTGGACCTTGTCTTCCCTCTCACATTCCTTTCAATATTACAGTACAGGTTTATGGTCGGGCCGTTCCTCAGACACTGGTAGATGAAGGTTCATCTGTTAGTATTTTGTCCTCTATTGCTTGGCAAGATTTGGGTTATCCTCGGCTTGTGTCGGTTACCCAGACTCTGTTCTCTTTTAACAGAAGAACTAGTCACCCTTTAGGGATCCTTCCCCAGTTTCCTATAACTTTGGGAGGGAAAATTGTCTTTATTGATGTTATGGCAGTCCAAGACCCCTTGGATTTCGATTTACTCCTTGGGCGAGATTATGTCTATGCCATGAAAGCTATTGTGTCCAATTTTTTTCTTGTGATATATTTCCCGCATGATGGAAGAATGGTGACTATTGATCAACTTTCGTTTGTTGGCCCTGACTTGACCATCAACGCAATGAACTCCCTAAACGATTCTTATATGCAGTCGGTATCACCCCTGCAACAGGTTAATCATGTGGCGTTGTCTCCCATGACTTCAACTTCCAATGATTTGGATACGGTAGTTGACATGGTGATCTCTTCGATAGGGCTATTGGAGCCTAATCTCCTTACCCCTGCCGCGACCCTCGACATGTGTGCCTTCCGGAGAATTCTTATTCCATCCAGTGAAGATTTCTTGGAATCCATGACTGAGTTTTATCCCTTGACATGTTGTCCTTCCAGAGTGTTATCCTCTTGGAAGCCATGATAAAAAAGAGTCCATGAGAATAGTTTCTGTTCTCTGTGGCAAGCTCGTTAAAAAATGAAACAGAGGTCTTGAGCATAGTTTCCCTCTCTGTAGCAAGCTCATTAAAAAATGAAACAAAAATCTGGGGATTGAACCCAGAGCCTTGAGCATAGTTCTTTTCCTGTGTCAAGCTCATTAAAAAATGAATCAGTCACCTCTCCCTTCGAGTTGAGTCTTTCGTTAGGTCTCGTTTTTGAACCTTCATTTCATCCACCTGTATCCTTTTTCTCCATCTAGTATAGAAATTGGTGACAACCTCAAAGTCAGTGAATGAATTGAAGCTTGGGGGGACATGTCTCCAACCTTTGATTATCATTCTGGAGTTATGCCACTATATTTTCAAGCCGGGGGCAGAGTACCAACCATCCATGGGTATCCCTACCTTTGGAAATTAAGTTGGGAATTTACAAGCATACTTTAATTTTGTTTCAAGCTTGTCTAAAAATGAAACCAATATCGAGCATAGTCTTAGTTCGTTCTCACGCTCGGAAAAAACATAAGAACGCAATCGAGTAAAATTTTATCTCTTTTTTGGACTCGCATGGATACACGAAAAAGGAACCCCCTGGATTCATCTTTAAGCTCTTTTCAGACTCTCTAAATGTGAAAATATTGCTGAGTGATCTTGCTTCCTTTCCCACTTGTTAAAAGGTTTGAAAGGGCATCTTTAGAGTGATAATTTATTTCTTTTTTATCCTCGCGAGACTAACATTACAAAAAAAGACAACCCTGGAGTCATCTTTAAGTTCTTTTCAGACTCTTTAAACATGAAAAATCACCGATTTTACCTTCTTTGGACTCGTTAAACAATCATACATTGAAGGGCCCATATGGGACCGAACCCTTACTTCTTCCAGTTCGTTAAACAAAGGAAGAGGGACTTGCCGAAGGTGAGTTATATCGAGCATGTGTTACCCTCCTCGAGCTCGTTCGTTCTCACGCTCGGAAAAACATAAGAACACAATCGAGTAAAATTTTATCTCTTTTTCGGACTCACATGGATACACGAAAAAGGAACCCCCTGGAGTCGTCTTTAAGCTCTTTTCAGACTCTCTAAATCTGAAAAGATTGCCGAGTGATCTTGCTTCCTTTCCCACTTGTTAAAAGGTTTGAAAGGGCATCTTTCGAGTGATAATTTATCTCTTTTTTAGCCTCGCGAGACTAACATTATGAAAAAAGGACAACCCTGGAGTCATCTTTAAGTTCTTTTCAGACTCTCTAAACATGAAAAATCATCGATTTTACCTTTTTTGGACCCGTTAAACAATCATACATTGAAGGGCCCATATGGGACCGAACCCTTACTTCTTCCAGTTCGTTAAACAAAGGAAGAGGGACTTGCCGAATCTGAGTTATATCGAGCATGTGTTACCCTCCTCGAGCTCGTTAAATAAAAAAGAGGTACTCGTCTATCTGGATGGGGGAAAAATTGAAGGAAGCAAGCCAAGCAGTTTTTGGGAACATTACATGTCACTCTTATGATCGCCCTTGAACATGACACTTTGTATTTGCATACATTGTAATCCGTTGAACCTCTGCATTGAACCAATCCTCTGAGTTTCTTTACTCCTCTGGGTCACCCGAAGAAAGTCACAGTATCCACTGCATCATCATGTTTTGGTCCATGTCATGTTTCTGTTGTTGTGCCTCAATGTTCAAGGGAAGTATCTGCCTCGAGAGTCAACCATAAAAAATATCTTGTTTCAATACCCATGTCAGTCCATGTTCATTTGATCTACCAATTTACATCTCTATGTCAGTTTTGTGTCGTTGATGGGGGATACATCAATTCCCTCGTGCGACGAGTCTATTCCC
>SNQJ01S0164797.1:36388-49254 GCA_010110895.2 Picea sitchensis | reverse complement strand
CATTTAATACTTGTCAATGAGCAGGGGGTGAATAAGGGTTCTGGGATATCTGAGGGGGTTGTATTGAGCGGAAAAGTGATAAAATGAAAGGGAGTAGAACATTATTACTGCTCAACAATCATTTAAACAATCAACTATGTTACAATAACAAAATCATATCAACTTTGACCCATCTCTGTGTCATCCTTTAGTTGTTGTAATACAAAGTTTCCATTTAATTTTAATTTTATTTTAAGAACATGGCGTGCAAAGTGAATTTAGGAATGTGATGGGATTCGTAATGTGCGAAAAAGTGAAATAATGACAATGAAATTAATGGATATTGTTCATAAAACAAATTAAGTAATCAATAATCATAACTCTGTATTAAAATCAATCCAAAAAGCACCAACATTCATTGTTTCTCAATTCTGTACCAAACTGTTTGTTGTTCCAATATTTAAATTTCCTAGAATTTCTCAATTCATAACAGTATGTTCAATCATAAATTATAAACAAAACAACCTTTCCATTCAACAATCCTTTTTAACAAAGCGTTGATCTTTTATTTCTTTTCCTTCTTTTTAAGAATTAAAAACAAAATGCACAACAATATGCTTGACTTCTATCCCTGATAAACCATAATGCATGATGATAATAACCAATATCCACTGTCTACCAATTTACAATTGGGCCCAATTTTAAATACACAGAGGTATCGTTTTTAAAATGCGAATAGAATTCAAGGCATGCTCGATTATACACGGTCTTCATCATATCAATTGACAAGATCTTACAATGAAACAACATACAACCAAAACATAAAACTTGAGCCTTATCACTATGGATATAAATTCCTTTTAAAACCATTGGTAACATGTATGGTGATCCAATATAATATATGAAGCGAACATAACCAATTAAACACATGCATCATTTTAAAAACTGGCCATAACCCTGATCAGGCCTAGCAAAAACACACAGGTGTTTCCAATTGCAATCAAGACCATGCTGGTAAAACACAGTGAGTGAACCATAATGAAAGAAGACAACTCTTGACCGTTATGCAAGCGTCTATTTCCATTTTTAATTGTTTAACCAATTTTATCATAGAAAGACGAGATAGAGACTCGACGAAAAACCTCCATAACCATTTCACTGATAAACCAATATTTGATAACCAAGAAGGTGCCCGAAGGGAGCAAAGATAGTTGGAAATCAAATCGGGTCTATCAAAATCAAATGCAGGGAGAAAACAAGAGCATGTTCATGTTTTAACCATAACATAGAGAGTTGGAGGTCTTTCGAGACTTGTCAACCATAGGCATATTTTTTTTTGAAAAAGATACAACAATGAGCCACACAATCTTCTTATTACTCCAAGTCCTAGACGAGACCAATGATTAACACCCAAGGAGAGCAAAGGCAGGTGGATAATAAACCAATGCACATGACGCGTTTAACACTTGTAGAGGTGAGGCAAACTTTAATTGAACAGTGGCATTTATTAAAAGAAACACATAGATATAACATCTCTACCCATTACTTAAGAGTCAAATAGCTTGATGAAAACACTAGTGAGGATGAAAACACCCTTTTGACATAACGCTGAGATATACATTGTATCAACCGACAACCATACATTCATATATTAATGTTAGGGCCACCCAAGACTGGATCTTGGAATACTTTGGTGAAAGGACAACAAGAATGGGCCAACGACCATGATTTGGGGTTTGAAGAAATAACACGACAACTGTTGGCAATCCCTCTATGACTGGGTAAGGTTAAAATCATGATTGTGAGGGAACATAATAACCGATGGTAATACACATAATGAAACCCTCTGTCATCAATGCAGAGCCATATGCACCACCATTCACTTATTATTCCACAGGGACCCATCACAATATTAAACTGACCGAGCAACCAGTCAATGCACAACTTAAAAAAAAATAATTCTTTTGATTGCAATCCGAAACATTTTATAGTCATCACAGAGAGATATAACACACATATACACAGTCGAAATTCTCAAGAACACACAGAATCCAAGCATCACTGAGCCATCATTTGTTCATACAACATAGAATACCTCATGGATGGAGAGAAAAAGAATCATACATGTATCAAAACACTTAAATGGCAAGTTGGATGAGCCTTCTTCCTTCCAAGAGCTTGAAATTCGGAGCTTCACAACCAACAGATAAAAAAATGCAACAAATGAACAATGCTAGGGTGATGGACGATGGGGGGAGTATGGAGTGACGTGTACTAAATGCACGTCACTTCCATCACCTATCCTATTCAATTCGAAGTACGAGACATCCCAACATTCACAAATCAATGAAACCATGTATTCAATGCTAAACCATTTGAAATCTGCAACGATATCCCTTTCATAGTGCACCACCCAATATCCTTTATACATTAACCCTTTCCATAATTCTATGCCATCATACATATTGCAATGCTATATGCGCCCAATTAAAATCTAATGAAATTCACATACCCCACTAACCAACCATAGAATAATAGTTAGGACTAACACTAACATCCTTTTACTATTCCACTCGAAATTGCACATAATCCTTTATCATAGATCAATCATAGCTTCTTTCCCTTTAGGATTTTGTTTTTCATAGGTTTTTCTTTCTTTATTTTGATTATGATACCATTAAAATATCTCTTTCATATATGTGTCTAGGTAATTGATCATAAGCATTAGTGACATGGTTGAATCATAACAACTGTAAATAACATGCCCCTCATAACCATAAAAATGTTTTGGATCGCAAAAATAATTCCAAAAAATGCATCATCCACCTGTTACCATGTCAAAATGAAACCAAGACTGCATTGTCAACAATGTAGGACTGTGTAGGCAACATAAAAAATAGCATCAAAACATGTATAATATATCTATCCTTGTGCCTCTAGTCTACAAGGGGGTCCCACCTACTAGTATGGTGCATACCCCACCCCCTTCTCCTCTCTTTTGGGGCTGCGCAACCTCCCGGTCTAGGATCATTCAAGTCACTGAGCCGAATGACTTGTTGGGATCCTACTGGAACCAATTTAACTTGACACAGGCCCTTCCACCTTTTTGGCGCAGGTTGTTTGGCACCCACGGACCATCTCCTTGGCACTTTTCAAGTCTTAACGTCAGCGACGATAGATCTCTATGCTAGGATTCCCCCTTGATGTGACCACAGACTATGACCATGGGCCAAATCCATTCACAACTTCATCCTTCGGAACTTTCGCGAGCTGCTTACTCCCGTTTTTCCCGATTCCCGAATCAATGACTTCTTCAGGACTGAATATATGGTCTGCACTCTCTTTGCATTCGACAACTGAGATTAAATCATGAGTTCAGACTTTGTGAGTCCTCTCTTCTCCTATATTTTCCTTCCCTGATTTATGAATCAGTGAAGTGCTGATCTCTCACCACGTGTCCTATCTCGATGGACAGCTAAGATCTCTTCGACTCCCAGCTCCTTGGGTATTCTCTTCTTGTCTTTTTTCCGAAGGGTTCTTCCTCTGAAATTCGTGGATATCTGCTACATGTCCTTCCCAGTATCAACGAATAGGATTAACTCCACTCTTCTTGACCCTACGAAGATCTCTGGGACTTCATAAGTCCTCGACTTCTCCTGAACGCTTAGCACAAATTCTTCCTCGAGACTTAAGCTGTTCTCGAACTTCTTTTGCACTCCTTGTAGAGTTCTGCGAAAAATCTTATGTGACTTTGCTCGGATTGAAGACTTTTGAGGTTCTCAGTTCTTCAACGTCCTTGAACTAACTTTCAATTACCCTCCTAGAAACTTAACTCTCTTCCTCCCGATCTTGATAAGATGAACTTACAATATATTTGGCACACTCCTTGCGCTCGACTCAGTTTTTTGACGACTTCTCCCTTAGTCTTACGAAAGGTTTTAAGGAATCTCCTTTCCTTTGTCGATGCACTCTTGCAAAGATTTACTTCGTCATAATTTTTAGTAATTCCAAGATTCTCTTAAGGATTCCAACACTTCATAATGTGTTGATCGTGTACGTCCTCACACCAACTCGATGCCCTCATGGCAGACTACTTCAGAGTGTTCAGTAACTCTGGACTGTATCTTCCCTTAC
This sequence comes from Picea sitchensis, assembly GCA_010110895.2. Classification (NCBI taxonomy): domain Eukaryota; kingdom Viridiplantae; phylum Streptophyta; class Pinopsida; order Pinales; family Pinaceae; genus Picea; species Picea sitchensis. Next base: position 45,141 of record SNQJ01S0164797.1, on the reverse strand, counting down.
ACAGTCTTTCCTTCCAAGGTAATTAACCACATTGAAATTTCCTCTCAAGTCTGTGAATTATCCTGGTATGCCCTCCTGGAAGCTTGTCTTTTGACTCCACTGAGTTTAGACATGCACTCCTTGCGTCGGTTCATAGAGTTTCCACACTCTGTCGCACACTCCTTGCACTTAACCTAGAGAACCATTATTAATTCAACACACTTGCAGATAGAAAAATGTATCTCTATCCCTGCAGATGATTTCTAACATTCATCTACAGTTCATATGCATACAAATGATATTCATCACAAAATATCCACTATGCAGAAATTGATAACAGGAAAAACTGTCATTTTTCTAGTAATGGCAAAATAACAAATTACAAGTGTTTGAATCCAGACTGCAACTGAGTCTCGACCCTATGTATTTATTTCCCTATCTCCTATGCATGTGTGTCTCATCCTCTACCTATATGCCCACTCTAATGGCAAAAATACAAGAGTTTATACAAAAGGGGCTCGATGAGCTTCCCTCCAAGCTAATCTAGTGGTGTCAAATCACCATTCAAAAACGCCTGTCTAATGGGAAAATTACAATCATGAAAATCTTCTCCAAATCAGATGCAGATCCTTCCTAACGTCAACCACTTAATGGAAACTTTTAGGACCCAGAAATATCCCTTTTTCACTATATATTTTTCTCATTTAACCTTACCGTTTCTATGCTAAATGTTTGCTAAAGACCCTTTTCCCCAAGGTATGAATCATTGATCTTGCTTCTATATTTTATTCACTTAATATGTTTGATTGGTATAATTTCTCATATTTTACCCATGAATGTTCAAATAATGATTAAAATGTGTAGAACAACCAAGTCTTAGAGAAAGATTGTTGCTGTTACACCAGCTGTTACGGCTGTGCGCAAACTTTTCATGTTGTTACACGACTACAACAACTGCGTACCTGTTCTGGAAGATGTTACACCTGCTGCAACAGATCTCCACCAATCCTGGAAGCTGGTCTATCATGCAAATCTGAACCCTGAAGATCGATCCTCAAGGCTGTTACACGTTTTGACTCATGCTGGTGATGAATATTATTTCAACAGATTTTGTAATGATAACAGATCCCGTATATCATACGAACAGCTTGAGAATCTCCGATTCTCAAGGCTATTCTGAGTCCGTTTCAACTAAATCACTCTGTCTTTAAATATAAGAGCTTTTGTAATCATTGGGACCGAAATATATTTGTGGAACAGAGAGTGAAGAAAGAGCATATTGTATCTGAACCCTTTTTGCGAATCAATAAAGAAGTGCATTGAGTTTCTTTAACCTACTGTAGCCTATTTTCGAGTGGATTCAGTGAGAAGGAAATGGCCCACCTTCCTCACAGACTCCCCTCTGTTTTGATGTTTTGATATTTTAGATTAACTGCTTTGATTTGAATGATTTATCTGTTTAGCATTTCTAAGAATACATTTGCCGTTACAGTTTAGTTCTTTCCTGTTAAATGCACATCAATGGGTCTCATGAGAAGTTAGAGTCAATTGTTGAATATTGCTGGATATTTGTTTTTCCTTTTTTCTATATTATATCAAATCTCATTTTTCAAGAAAAAGAAAATAAAAGTGTGAATTCCCTTTCTACAATTAAGTAAGTTTCCCTTCGGCAATTAGAACAGAACTTCTTTCTGCAAGAGTAAAGTAGAAAATTAAATAGATAATCCAGGATTCTTATACACCCATCAACTTAGGTTTTCGATTATTCAAGTGTGATTTCAATACTGTAAGGACTCCAACTGTGTCAGCAACTTGTGTTAAGTGTTCAAATTTTCAATTTTTTTTCTTTAGTTTACTTTACTACAATTCAATTAGTGTTGCTTTCATAATCTAGCATAGACTATGCATAATTATCTTGCAATAAAAAAACTTCCCCGGGTTTGAAAATTTATATTGAACACCTTAATCATATATTTATTTAGACAATTAAAGTGCCCAACATTTTGGCGCCACTGCCGTGGAAGATAATTAGAGATTCTTGTAAGCACATTAGTTTTATTTTCTTAGGAATGATTAGTCTGCATGAATCGAGGAACAAGAGGATGTATCCCCAAAAATACTAACCCTACAGGTACCAGAGGACATGGAGGAAGGAACCCTGCACTGGGAAGGCCAACCCTTGTTGATGATATTATAGCTAGAGCAGATTCTTCTTCAGGATCTATCTTTCACCCTTCAAATCCTCCAAGAGGACATATTCCTCAGTCATCAGAATTACCCCATTTTGAGACATCATTTTCATCAGGGGATGAAGCTGAAGATTTGTCACCAACAAATCAGCAGCAACACTGGAGAATATTGAAGATCAAGGAAGTGTATCTCGGAACAAGGAAAATCCAGAAGAAGCGGTTTATCATATCAATAGACAGATAATCACTAAAGAAGAGTGGGACGCTTTCCATATTGAGTGGAGAGAAAGAGAACATATGGAAAATCAAAGGGATAATGAAGAAGAGTTCCACTGTGAGAATCCACCAAACAACGAAGATTAGGAAAATGATGAAAATACTATCTCTACCCTGGTCTGTCCTATTTCTGATATTCCTACACGAGGGATAGATCCTATGAAAAACATACCTTTCTCAGCTCTGCCAAATTTTCATGAATCATCTATTGAGGATCTAGATGAGTTTCTGTTTGAATTTAATATTCTGTGTAGAAGCTATGACTACACTACTACTGCGCAAAAGCTTAGATTGTTTCCATCTACATTGAAGGGTAATGCGTTAAGATGGTTCATGAGCCTTGGAGGAGAGAATATTTCAACATGGGGACAAATGAGGCATCTTTTCCTGAACAAGTACCAAGACTACTGCTAAACGAGGGAATGAAGAGAGGAATTGTTCAAAATTTCTCAGGAGGACAAGACCCTTGAAGATTTTTTGGAGCGACTCCAGTATAATATACAAAGGTCTGGACATCTGGATGTGAGTAAGGACATTCTGAAAACTATTTTGCTAAAAGGAGTTAGAGATGATTGTTTAGATATGATGAATATGCTGGGCAAGGGAGATATATCTAAGGAATCGTATGATGACATTGTAAATCTTTGTAAGAGATGCTCTCGAGGATCTACAAGGAATAATTCAGCTACCAGGGATACCACTTTTTCAAGGGTACAAAAATCAGCCAATGGAGGGGCAACAAGAGCAGAAATAGGTAATCTGTTAGAAGATTTCAAAACAGAGATGATTAACTATTTTTCTTCACAAATTGATACTCTACAGATCAAATAGAAACAAGAAGAAGTAGATAAGGCATTGTCCATTTTCTTTCTGAAATGTAGAGACAAACATCCAAAAAGGGAGTTCCCACTGAACAATGTTCAGGTATGTCTTATTTGTGAATTGGATCATCCCACTGACAAATGTACCTCCTTACCAAGTGTAAAAACATCAATGAAGGAGACTAATGAGGAAGCAAAGGCTACCTATATAATTACACAGAGGAGACAATCGCAGCCACGAGGTCAAGGTACAAACCCTCAATTCTCTCCTACAACACTTAATTATTGGAATAATGTGAAAAACCAGCTTCAATATGGCCAATTGAATGCCCCCTCTCCAAATCAGATTCCCCCTCCTTATCAGGATCCTAATGCATGGTTACCTATGCCCCAACAACAAAATCACCATCAGAAATGGAATCCATATTGGAGAGGCCCTCAACAACAACCTATTTATCAAAACCATCACCAACCGAACCCCTATCAACAATAGTTCCAACCCTAGTACCAGCAGAAACAACTGTAGTTACCTCCCAATGCCCCACAGAACAGTCCTCCCTTACGACCTCATATGCCTGTGCAACCTAACCCAAATCCAAATAATAAGGCCGTTCATAATATTGATATACACAATGTGCCAACTTTGTATATTACTCCTATGCCTTGTGATGAGATCAAATTAAGGTGAGGAAGAATAGTCGAGCCAATAATTGAAGATGCTCCATCTTTAGAATCAGACAAAGAATCGGGGGAAAGACCATCTATTGATACAGAAGAAATTGACCAACCTATTATAGAATTAGCAGACCCCCCATTCCCTGAAACACTGGAAATTACCAAAACTGTGGAATTACCATCCTTCAATCTCTTAGGAGAATTGCAAAATCTACATGTTAACATTCCACTATTGCAAGCGATTAGGGATGTCCCTATTTATGTGAAGACTGTGAGAGACCTCTGTATCAAAAGACCTGGAAGAAAACCTAGGGACCCCCTCACAGTGCATGTAGTGGGAGAATTTTCTGAACTAATGTTAGGAAAAACCCCACCTATTAAATATGGCGACCCAGGAAACCCTATAGTCACTGTCAAAATTGGACAGACATTTATTCCCCATGTGTTAGTTGATTTAGAGGCAACAATTAACATTATGCCAATAGAGACTACAAAATTGTTGCAACTAACGCAAGTCTGACCTACTCCTACTATTTTGGAATTAGCTGATCGTTCTACTATCATACCAGAATGAGTCATCATTGATCTAGTTATTTCAGTTGATTCATGGGAGTATCCTACTGATTTTGTCGTATTGCAACCCAAAACCCATCTGGGGGGCCACCCTCTAATTCTAGGAAGACCATGGTTAGCTACAACTGATGCTTTCATTGGTTGTAGATCTAGTTCAATGACCATATCTAATGGTTATGATACCAAGAAACTTACCCTTTATCCTCATGCTATGCCCAGTGTGGAACCCAAAAATTCTGTATAGATGGATATTGAGGATGAAATCTCTCTGCCTGTGTTAACCATAGGAAAAGACATGAGTTTCAAAGATGAGACAGAGGGTGAACTAATCAATAGATTTATCAGTGACCCCTCCCCTGTTACATAGAACATGCACCACCGATTGATTAGAATCTTCGACCCTATTGCCCAGGAAGGGATAAACCCATAAATGTTCTCTGAAACGACTGCAAATCAAGTTAATTCAACTGTAACAAAAAACATTGTAACAACAAACGCTGAAACAACAATTGATGAAACAACTGAATTATTTACTAAAGTCAGTTCTAAGAGCATCACTGCAGAAATTGAACTTGGAAAAACCCTAAACATCAATCCTGATTTATCTTCTGCTAAAACTCATCGTTTGATGAAGTTATTGATTGAACATAAGGAAGAATTTTCTTGGGATTACATGGATATGAAAGGAATTTCCTTTGAACTATGCACCCACGATATATACATTAAAGAAGAATGCTGACCCATTTTCCAACCCCAAAGGAGGATGAACCCTAATCTTAAATAAATTGTTAAGGAAGAACTCCTGAAACTTCTAAATGCCAGATTCATCTACCCTATATCAGACAATGAGTGGGTTTCACCATTGGTTATCATACCTAAAAATAATGGTAAATGGAGAGTGTGTGTGGACTATAGAGCCCTGAATAAGGCCATGGAGAAGGATCATTTCCCTCTGCCATTTATTGATCAGGTTCTAGACAACCTATATGGGAATTTTTTTTTCTCTTTCTTAGATGGACTTAGTGGCTATAACCAGATAAAAATTGCTCCACAGGACCAAGATAAGACTACCTTTACCAACCCTTGGGTTACATTTTCCTACAAGGTTCTCCCATTTGGTTTGTGTAATGCACCAACCACTTTTCAACGAGCTGTGATTGGTATTTTCTCTGACATGGTGAATGACTGTATGGAAATATTTATGGATGAGTTTACACGTTATGGTACTGATTTTGATGAAGCTTTGTCTAATCTAGAAAGAGTGCTCAAAAGATGTATACACTCTCATCTTTCTCTAAGTACATAAAAATGTCATATGATGACGAGCGAAGGTGTGGTGCTGGGACACTTCATTTCTTATGCCATAATTCAGGTAGACCCAGCCAAAATCCAGGTAAATTTGGACATTCCAATCCCATCAACTCAGAAAGAGGTAAGACGTTTTTTAGGGCATGCTGGATATTACAGGAGATTCATTAAATTTTTTTCTAAACTTGCCTCTCCCTTGTTTTTTCTATTAACAAAATATGTTGACTTTCGTTGAACTGACAATTGCGAACTGTCTTTTTCATATCTAAAACATAAATTGTCCACAACTCCCATTTTGAGAGGGCCCAATTGGGCTTTGTCTTTTCACATTTCTTCAGATGCCTTAGACACTGCAATTGGTGCAGTACTTGGGCAACAAGAGACAAATATCCTTATGCTATCTACTATATCAGCAAGAACATGGCTCCTACTGAGTTAAATTATACATTTACTGAAAGAGAATTCTTGGTAGTAGTTTATGTGATCAATAAATTTAGGCATTATATCACTGGTTATCCTACTTTTATTCATACATATCATACAACAACTAAATATTTGATGAATAAACCTATTAATAATGCTCGAGTAATAAGATGGTTGTTATTACTTCAAGAATTTGACATCACTATAGTAGATAGACCAGGAAAAGAAAACGTGGTTGCTGATTTTCTCTCAAGATTGCATATAAATGATGATAATTCACCAGTAGATGATTCCTTTCCAAATTAACATTTTTTTGCAGTATCTATTCACTCACCTTGGTATGCAGACATTGCTAATTATTTGGTTGTAGGGAAGGTACCTCCACATCTATCTCCAAGAGAAAGAAGGAATATTATTCAGAAGAGTGATCAATATAGTTGGATAGAGGGATACCTTTTCTACAAAGGCCTAGATCAAGAAATAAAGAGATGTGTGAGGGATGATGAAGTTTATGATCTTCTTAAATCTTGACATGATGGCTCTTGTGGAGGTCATTTTGCTGATAAAAGGACTGGGCATAAAATTTTGAGGATGGGCTATTTCTGCCCCACAATATTTCAAGATGCAAAGAAGTATGTCCAAGCCTATGATAGTTGCCAACGCATGGGTCAGCCAAATCATAGGGATGATATGCCTCTCTAGCCACAAGTAGTGTTAGAGCCTTTTGAGATATGGGCCATGGATTTTATAGGGCCCATTAACCCACCTTCTAATCATAAAGTCTATATATTGGTCTGCACTGATTACATGACCAAGTGGGTAGAGGCAAAATCACTCATTAGGGCCTCAGAAGAAGTTGTCTTAGCATTCTTGTTTGAAGATATCTTTTTTAGGTTTGGAGTTCCCAGAGAATTAATAACTGATGGGGGACCCACTTTCACATCACATAAGTTTGAAGCCCTACTAAGTAAATATCATGTTTTGCATAGAACAACTTCTCCATACCATCCACAAGGTAATGGCCAGGTGGAAAGTACCAACAAAGTCATAGAAGCTATTCTTACTAAGACAGTGAGGGAACATCGTAGGGATTAGTCTGACAGATTGCATGAATATCTATGGGATTATCGAACTACTTGGAGGAGCACAACTGGTTTTTCTCCTTATGAGTTGGTATATGGAAAGAGCCCTGTTTTTCCTATTGATTTCGAAATCAAAACCCTAAGAACTGCATCAACAGACAATCTCGACTTGACTATGGAAAAGAAGGCCAGAATGTAGCAGCTCAACGAGTTAGATGAGAAGCGTTTGGATGCTATTCATCAAACCACAGTGATTCAATAGCAGAGAACAAAGTGGCATGACTGAGTCATCAAGAAGAAATTATTCAAAAAGGGAGATTGGGCTCTGTTGTATGATTCGCGCTTTAAATAATTTCATGGTAAGCTACGTACACGATGGCTAGGAACTTACGAGGTCAACACTTTTTTCCCAATGGGACAGTCAGGTTGATAACTATTGATGGATCCAATACATAGTTACTTGCAAATGGTCATCGCTTGCGCCAATATCAACGTCCACTTTCCAAGGAAGAATTTAAATCTAGATGTACAACTGATACCAATTACCAATTTTTAAAAGGAATAGAGCCTGCTCCTCCCCCTTATAAACCTTAGGAATTTACATTTTTCAATAAAACCTTGTATATAAATAAACTCTGTAAATTTGAATTTTTTCTGTTTTTGCCAGAAATTTTTATGTTTTTTTTAATAAATTCATCCTAGAAGGGTATTTGGCAGTTACTTGTGTGAAGATGGATTGATGAAAAGCAAAGTAGATTCAAGCAGAAGGAGATGAAGGATTAGTTTCTGGAAGTTGAAAAACTTCCTAAAAACTAAGGAATTCTGTGTTCAGCTGGTTTACATGTTGTTACACACTTTTGGCCGATTCACATGTTGTTACACCATTTGATCGACTATTTTGTTTTACATGCTGTTACACTCTTTTGGACTATTTATATGCTGCTACGCCTAATTCCACCATCTGACCAAAATACATGCCGATACACCTACCGCTATATTCCTTTTTACTATTTTACATGCCGCTTCACCCATTTTTTCGCATTTCTGCCACTTTTCCATGCTGACACACTGCTTCTTTGTCACTTCCACTGCTATATTTTCCACTCTCTCTGACCGAAAAGGCCACTTCATCATTTCTTGATTCCACAGCCACCGATTTCTGACTGGTCGACCAAAGAAAGGACTCAACCTCTGCTCCACTTGTCATCTCATTATTTCTCACGTTCCAACACCATCTCTCATCATTACAGCTATTTCATGCGGATCATATGGAAGTTGGATAGTGTGGTTACTCCAACAGATCGGTTTGTGTGGTAAGTTATGAGGTACAGTTACTAATCCTACGTGTCCAAGTGATGTAGATATGGAAGCAAGATTCAATGATTATTTGCTGGTTGTCCTAAATTCGTTGCACCATGAGCCAATCA
>SNQJ01S0164796.1:0-21167 GCA_010110895.2 Picea sitchensis | reverse complement strand
ACACTCTCCAAAATAGATATCTCCTCTACAAATTTAGTCTTATGATGAGATGGGTGGATAGTGTAGATTTTAACCTTGTACAATATTTTACTACAAATATATTTTCAATAAAATATTGTACAAGGTTAAAATCTACATTTGGTGTCAGAGAAATTATTGGCTTCAAGGGGATGCCTTTGTGGTCATGTGTTTGGATCGGGACCGTGATAAGACTTTTTATAGTGGGATATCTATGGTATTGATTCTTCAAGTGAAAAGAAATGGTGAGTAGTTCAAAAATAGAGATCGAGAAATTTAATGGGAAAATTTTTGAGCTATTGAAGCTCAATATGGAAGATCTGTTGGTAGACAAAGATCAGTGGATCGTGGTGGATCTAAGTACTTCACCTATAGGAATGCCAGTAGATGAATGTAAAAAGTTGGATCGAAAGGAGAAGAGAACAATCTGACTGTGTCTCTCAGATTCATTATTACTGAATGTGTCAGGGGAAGCTACAACCAAGGAGTTATGGAATAAGTTGGGAACTTGTATCAATCTAACTCCCTAGTAAATAAACTATTCCTGTGGAAGAAGTTGTATAACCTAAGGATGAGAGATGGAGACTTGGTGACAGAGCATCTGAAGGAATTCAATACTTTGGTAAGTCAATTGTTATCTATTGATATTAAAAGTTCATATGAAGATAAGTGTATCAATTTATTGCTCTATTTACTAGACTCATGGGATAGTTCGGTTGTGGCCATAGGTAGTAATAAAACTACCTCGAGTTTCGATTTTTTATGTGATCTTTTTTTTGGAGGAGATTAGATAGAAGAACATGGAAGGACAGAGCACATATGCATTATTTGCAAGAGAACGCTCCCAGGATAGAAATATATCTAAGTCCTTAAGTGGGAGATATAAGTCTAAGTGTAGATCTAAATCTCCCGGAAAGTTTTTAAAGTTCTGTCGGAGATGTGGAAAAGAAGGGCTCTTCAAGAAGCATTGTAGATCTAAAAGTGTTGAGAAATTAAATGCATCTGAAGGTGCTTCCTCTACAAAATAAAATACCTCCAAGAAAGAAGGAGGGGATGTGTAATTTCCTTCTTCAAGCACACATACAGATCATGAAGCATTGTTGGTTGACTCGAGTGCGTCCTTTCATATGACTCCCCACAATGAGTGATTATGTGAATATGAAAGGTATGATGGAGGTAATGTTTTCCTAGGTGATGAATCAAAAACCGGAATCATAGGACAAGGAAAAATCAAGTGGAGGCTCATAGATGGAAGGATTAAAACACTACCTGGTGTTTTACACATCCCAGGATTGGATATAAATTTTATTTATGTAAGAAAAATCGATGATCCAGGGGTAAATATGGTATTTGAAAAATAAAACTGCAGGATGGTTCGAGGAGAAATGGTGTTGTTGAAGGGAGTTCAGATTGGAACTCTATATAAGCTGCAAGGAAGAACTATTATTGTTGGGTGTAATAGTTCCATTGTTCTTGATATTGGAGCAGAAGAAGAAAAAACTCCTACAGTCTCTGAAGAAAAGGTTGTACTCTGTCATCAAAGACTAGGGCATATCGGGGAGAAGGACCTTTGAATACTACAGGGTAAATATATGGTTGAATCTATGTCTAAATTCTCTTTGGATTTTTATTTATGTGAACATTATGTGTATGGGAAGCAACTGAAAAGAAATGGTGAGTAGTTCAAAAATTGATTCTTCAAGTGAAAAGAAATGATGAGTAGTTCAAAAATAGAGATCGAGAAATTTAATGGAAAACTTTTTGAGTTGTGGAAGCTCAATATGGAAGGTCTGTTGGTAGACATAGATTGGTGGATTGTGGTGGATCTAGGTACTGCACCTATAGGAATACCAGTAGATGACTATAAAAAGTTGGATCGAAAGGAGAAGAGAACAATCTGATTGTGTCTCTCAGATTCATTAGTATTGAATGTGTCAGGGGAAGCTACAACCAAGGATTTATGGAATAAGTTGGGGAACTTGTATCAATCTAACTCCATGTTAAATAAACTATTCATGTGGAAGAAGTTGTATAACCTGAGGATGGGAGATGGAGACTCGGTGACAAAGCATGTGAATGCCTTCAATACTTTGGTAAGTCAATTGTTATCTATTGAGATTAAAATTTCATATGAAGATAAGTGTATCAATTTGTTGCTCTCCTTACTAGAATCGTAGGATAGTCTAGTTGTGGCCATAGGTAGTAATACAACTACCTCGAGTTTCAATTTTTGATGTGATCCTTTTTTTCGGAGGAGATTAGATAGAAGAACATGGAAGGACATAGCACATATGCATTATTTTCAAGAGGACGCTCTGAGGATAAAAATATATCTAAGTCCTTAAGTGGGAGATATAAGTCTAAGTGTAGATATAAATCTCCCGGAAAGTTTGTAAAGTTCTGTCAGAGATGTGGAAAATAAGGGCTCTTCAAGAAGCAATGTATATCCAAAAGTGTTGAGAAATTAAATGGATTTGAAGGTGATCCCTCTACAAAAGAAAATACTTCCAAGGAAGAAGGAGGGGATGTGTACTTTCCTTTTTCAAGCACACATACATATCATGAAGCATTGTTGGTTGAATCGAGTGCATCCTTTCATATGACTCCCCACAAGGAGTGGTTATGTGAATATGAAAGGTATGATGGAGGTAATGTTTTCCTAGGTGATGAATCAAAAACAAAAATCATAGGATGAGTAAAATTCAAGTGGAGGCTCATAGATGGAAGGATTCGAACACTACCTTGTGTTTTACACATCCCGGGATTAGCCAGAAATTTGATTTATGTAAGAAAAATTGACGATCCAAGGGTAAAAATGGTATTTGAAAAAGAAAATTGCAAGATGGTTCGAGGAGAAATGGTGTTGTTGAAGGGAGTTCGGATTGGAACTCTGTATAAGCTGCAAGGAAGCACTATTAGTGATGGGTGTAATAGTTCCATTGTTCTTGATATTGGAGCAGAAGAAGAAAAAACTCCTACAGTCTTTGAAGAAAAGTTTGTACTGTGGCATCAAAGACTTGGGCATATCAGGGAGAAGGATCTTTGAATACTACATGATAAAGGTATGGTTGAATCTGTGTCTAAATTCTCTCTGGATTTTTATTTATGTGAACATTATGTATATGGAAAGAAAAATCAAGTAAGATTCCCCTCTGGTGCAACAAGGGAAGAAGGAATTTTGCAGCTAGTGCATAATGATGTGTTTGGACCTGTGTTGGTTCTATCGTTGAGAAAATATGTGCACTATGTCTCATTTATAGATGACTTATTGAGGAATACTTGGATATATTTCCTGGGGAAGAAATCTGAAGTCTTTGACAGGTTTAAAAAGTTTAAGGCTCCTGTTTAGAATCAAATAGAGAAAATAATTAAGGTGTTGAGGATAGATAATGGTGGAGAGTTCTAAGGGAATGAATTTGAATAATTTTGTAAGAAGTGCGGTATATGAAGGAAGAATACTAACCCATATACGCCACAATATAATGGAGTTGTAGAAAGGATGAACATGACGGTGAAGGAAAAAGCAAGGTGCATGCTTAGTGGTGTCGGGTTAGGGAAAGAATTTTGGGCAGAGGCACTAGATATTGCATGTTACCTGGTCAATAGATCACCCTTATCATCACTGGATGACAAGACTCGACAAGAGGTATGGACTGGTAAGAAACCTTCTCTCACACATCTCAAGGTATTTGGCTATGAGGTCTATGTTCATGTTCTAAAGGAAAACATGAGTAACATAGATAACAAGGCTGAAAAGTGTATCTTTATTAGGTATAAAGATGGTCTCAAAGGTTATAATATTTGGAACCTGGAAACTACAAAGGTTGTGTATAGTCGAGATGTGGCATTTAGAGAAATTAAGGATGTTGTTAAACATGAAATCCCACCAAGTAACGAAGAACCAAATAAAATAGAGTTAGATTTAAAGGATGATGAATCAGACTCTACAAAAGAACAAGATTCATACGAAGAATATCCTCATACTCTAGTATTGAGGAGATCGGCTCGAGAAAGAAGGATACCAGAAAGGTATACTCCATCTGATTTCTATTCAAATTTTTCTTTGTATATTACTGATGATGATCCTATAAGTATCAAGGAGGGAGTGGATTCATAGGATGGAAAGCTCTAGAAAAAGCTCATGGATGAAGAAAACCAAGCCTTGGATAAGAATGAGGCTTGAGATCTAGTGGAATTTCTAACTGGAAGAAATCCCATTGGAAGAAAATGGGTATTTAAAAAGAAGTTGAAAGTAGAAGGAAAAGTGGAGAAACACAAAGTTCGGTTAGTAGAAAAGGGTTATTCCCAGGTTAAGGGAATTGATTTTGGTGAGATTTTTTCTTCTGCCGCCATGTTAACTTCTATAAGATTTATCTTATATGTTGTCGCTGCATTTGATTTTGAAGTAGAATAGATGGATGCGAGGACAACATTCCTACATGGGGATCTGGAAGAAGAAATCTATATGAAGCAGCCATAAGGCATTGTTGTGAAGGGAAAGAAGGAGTTGGTATGCAAGATGAAAAATTACATGTATGGTTTAAAAAAACCACCAAGGATGTGGTATCAAAAATTTGATACTTATATGTTGGGAATTGGCTTCACAAGAAGAAAAGATGATCATTGTGTGTATTTTAAATGAATTGGTGATCATTTGATTTATTTGGTATTGTATGTGGATGACATGTTGTTGATAGGAAACAATAAGGAGATTATCAAGGATGTGAAAACTCAGTTGTCTTGTAAATTTGACATGAAGGATCTCGGTGCTTCAAATTTCATTTTGGGAATGGAAAATAAAAGAGATTGGAAAAATAAGAAACTCTGGTTAAATCAGAGAAAATAGGTCGAGACAATATTGCAAAGGTTTAATATGCAGGAATGTAAATCGGTCAAGGTATCTATTCGTGTTGGTGTAAAGTTATATGCAGATCAATGTCCCAAGACACATGAAGAGGAGGAGGACATGTCTCGTGTTCCATATGCAAGTGCAGTTGGAAGTTTGATGTATGCAATGGTCTGTACTAGACCATACATCGAACATGTAGTGGGAGTTTTGAGAAGGTATATGTCGAAACCAGAGAAGTAGCATTGGAAAGTAGTAAAAAATGTTTTCAGGTATTTGTGTGGCAATGATAAATATGGATTGTGATACCAAGGAAGACTAGGATTGGACAGAGTGTTGTACATACATGGCTTTGTGGATGCAGAATGGGTTGGATATCTACAAGGAAGTATTTGTTTAACCTGTTTGGAGGAGAAATCAGTTGGATGAGAAAAAGACAGGTTGTAGTGGCACTTCCAACTATAGAAGTTGAATACATGGAAGCCACTCATGAAAGTAAGGAAGAAATATGGTTAAAAATATTTTGTTCAAGTATTTTTTTGGTACAACAAGATGTAAGGATAGATTGTGACAATCATAGTGCAACTTTTCTGGCGAAGAACACGACTTATCATTCAAAGACAAAGCATATTGATATTCAATATCACTTTGTGAGAGAAATGGTTGAAGAAAATAATTTTTTTTTGATGAAGGTGGACACTTGAATAATGTTGTAGACTCATTAACAAAATATGTGAGCACTGAGAAGTTCTCTTGGTTTAGAGGATCTATGGGAATTGTTGCCCTGGATTGTTGACTATGTAACCCTAGAACCCCCTATATGCAAAGAAAACAACAAGTGGGAGAATGTTGGGTATATGTTATATTCTTTGCACGACTAGTTATAGTGTACGCTATGTTGCGTCGAGCACACAGGGGGGTTTGAGGGGGGTTGAGGGCAGCACCCACGAGCAAAAAAAAATCCTCGGGAAATGTGTCACATTTTTTCTTCATTTTCCGTGTCTCCTCGATTTTTGTGTCCATTGTTGGGAGGTTTTTTGGCACATGGATTTTTCCGATGGTTTTCTATTTCCGGTTAAGGATTAGGGCTGTTGACTAATCCAGGTCATTGGGTTAGGTTTTTGGATGTCGTTGGATCCTATATGTATATTGTATTGTAAATAATGTATCATTATGAATGAATATAGAATATGTTGGTTTTCCCGGTTTGGGTTTCCAAGGGAAAAATATCTGTGTAATGTTTGTATTTTCCATTATATCTTTTCTATTATTTTACTAAAAATATGTTTGCAGTAAATAATTGTACAAAGTTAAAATCTACAAAATTCTATTCATCATGAACCTGTACAAGTTATTGAAGTTCAGTCCCCATCAAAAGAAGACGATATAAGAGTCAAGAGGCTCAGGAAAAAATTAAAGGAAGCACATGTTCTAATTGTGTAGTTAAGAGAGGAGAATATATAGATGAAGACCAGAATAGCAGAGCACTTGGAATCATGTGAGGAGGCCTAAGAAAGAAACAAGAGTCTGGTTAAAATATCCATGCCACTGAGTAGGCAAGTCAAGAACTTGTACCAACAGAATAGAGTTTTGCAAGAAGATAATAAGACTTTTAAAGAGGAGCTACATCAGTTAAATAAAGAAGTTGTAAAGATAAATTTGGATGTGTTGGTTCAAGTGGCAATGGAATGACTTGGAAATACTCAAAGGATATCCATTTTTGTTTTAAAGGTCTTCTCATATTTTGAAATTGATAACTAAATGTGAAACCCTAATTTTGACAGCATACTGGAAACCATGTATAAGAGGGAAAGGTTTTCCATCATCTTACCATGTGGCATGATTTTTTTTTGTATACCTTAATTACCGTAGACATCATCCTAGAAATTAGGATTTAGTAATGTGTTCTATTGTAACTTTTGAAGCAAACTCCTAAGGTAAGGGGAATCCTATGTAACTACTTCATATCGAATTTCTTAGAGTAGGCATAGAGGGATAGACTATATTACGAGTTGTTTTGATGATGAAAGGGTCCGAGTGATGAGAAATTGATGCTAGTACTCTTGTTTTCAGTTTGAAGTTTCAGACTCTGTGTATTTAGATTTGAGGATTCTGATGCAATTGAAAAATCATCTTGTGTTGTTTCCAACCTGCTCTTTATCTTCTTCTTTAATGGAGTGTTTTTTATGAATGATTCATCCACAATTTATTTTACAAGAATGTGCAGTAAAATATTTGTTGCATAATGTTGTGAAGTTTCTCCATTTAAGTATTCTATGTTTTCAATTAAGAAGCTACTATTTTATGAAAATTATTCAGTAAGTGGGACAAATGAGTTGGTAGTGAGATTGTATTATTTACTTCGATGTTCTTCTACACTTTCTTCTGTTCATTTTGTTAAATATATGTTGATTGAAGGTTGTCTTATCCCTTTTCTGTTGGAGCATAGTTTCTGTTCATTTGGTATACTGGAGTGAGTCTCAAATCATATCAGTTTGATCCATTGTCAGAATTTAAAATCTATCTATTTATTTTGATATCTAAATGGGTATTGGGATTACCCTAGTAGTAGTCTAAGGGTGACTCCTGGTGCTAACACCAGGAGTCAATAGGAATAGGTATGTAATAGATTTCATCTTCAATTATAGATCTTTCATCATATAGTTTATCTTCATTATCATGTGTACCTTTTGACTTGCAAGTTTATAGAGTCCTTTCCCTTTTACTATATTGGTTGGATTAATCTCAAGGTCATACTCATGTAGGGTATCCATCCCGGATATTGTTTCTCCCAATTCATTCTATACCAATAAAATTTTCACTGCATATTAAGGTACCACAACTTTGGTTTCACTCCTTCAATGAAAACATAGGCTTGTTTATCCACTTCAGGATATTTTATCTCTACCCCCTGTAGTATTGAACTCATGAATGCAATTGGGAACTCATTCTCTTCATCATTTTTCTGAGTGAGGATAGCTGCAAATGTGATGTCAAAAGAAAATGTATATAAGATCAAATCCTTATTGAAATTAGGACTTAACCAGGCTGGTAATTTTTCTATTTCTTCTTTGATTCATATAAAATATTGTTTTTCCTTGGGGCCCCATTTGAACTCAACATTTTTATTTATCATATCTTGTAGGGGTTTTATAGTTTTAGATAAACTTGGGACAAAACTCCATACAAATTTTATTTTTCCAAGAAAATATTACATGGAGTTTTTATTATGGGGAAATAAAATATTTGAGATGTCCTCTATTATTTCCAACTCAATCATCATACCTTCTTTGGAAATGAAAAACCCTAGAAACTTTCCTTCATACACCACAAAGATGGATTTCTTGGGGTTTAGAGAGATGTCATACCTTCTACATATTTCAAAAAATTTCCTAAGGTGATGGACATGTTCTCTTTTGTTCTTTGAAAACATAGTGACATCATCCAGATATACTACAACACATTTACCAATTATCCCTCTAAATGCTAT
Organism: Picea sitchensis; assembly: GCA_010110895.2. Classification (NCBI taxonomy): domain Eukaryota; kingdom Viridiplantae; phylum Streptophyta; class Pinopsida; order Pinales; family Pinaceae; genus Picea; species Picea sitchensis. The sequence continues at coordinate 12,813 of SNQJ01S0164796.1, read as the reverse complement.
GTCCATAGCTCTCTCAAAATTGGCTCCAACATTAATCAAACCAAAAATCATTTTCATGTAGGCATATGTTCTCAATTTCGTTCTAAAAACAAGTTTCAGTTGATCATCATTGGAAACTAAGACTTGATTATATCCTGAAACACCATCCAAGAGTGATAGTATTTTAGATCCAATACACACTACAAAATTCGATCCATTGGGGGAACACGATAGTTGTCTTTTTGAGAGGCTCTGTTCAAATTTATGAAATCTACACAGAGTCTGATATCATCATTTTTCTTTCTGCAAGGACTAAATTGGATATATCCAATGTATTCCTTACCAAAACAAAATCTTGGAAGCCAGTAACTTGTTCGGTTCTCCTTTCACCAAAGGTTCTATATTGGGATGTATTTTCCTCAACTTCTACTGAAAGGGATTTGTTTCATTATTCATAGGTATGACATGTTGGATGACATTAGTATCAAAGGTTTTTTGGTCATCATGTGTCCATGCAAATATATCTTTGTATTCTCAAACTTTTTTTATGAAGGCCTATTTTTCTTTTGGGTATAAGTTTGTACAAAGGTTGAAAGTATAAGTGTTGTTGTATGTTCCCAAATTAATCACTTCATACTGCATATTTGAACTATTTGTTTTGCAGTTGGTAACTTTCTTGAAATTTTCTTGTAGGTCATATAAATTTTTAAGTCTCACCATAGATCTAGGGATGAGATTCTTTCAAGTATGTTTACCTTGAACTATTTGTTGTTTAGAATAAGTTTTTAGACGACTTACTTCTTGATCATGCTATTTTTCATCAATGGATAAATCCTTAAAGGTGTATTTATTGATTAAAAAATTGATGAATTGTGGATCATCTTTGAATACCCTCCAATTGGTAACACTTTTTGATAATGAGGGCCAATACAACAATTCCACAGAAAAAAGTGTCAAACATTACTCTGTATGATGGAATTAACTAAGAGGATACATTAGCTAAAATATTAGCATCAAAATTCATTGATCGAAGGATATGAATAATGTTGAAGGCATCAAAATTGTTTATCAAATCCCATACCTCCTACTGGTAAGTTTTAAGGTGACTGGAAATGAAATGTATGGTGTCACTTACTTGTCTTATGACTACTTTAGAGTCACCAAACACTTTTCATATTTTTACCTACATGTCATTTTATTTTCTTAGCCCCTAAACTAGGGCTTCATACTTTACAATATTATTAGTGCATTCAAATTCCAATCTACAGGCTAGCAATATATTTTTTCCTTTGGGATACTTGAGGATACAGACAACACATGCACCCTCATTTAATTTGGATCCATAAAAAAATACGTTCTAGATGTTGTTGGCCAGATTTACATTAGTATCTACATTTAGTTTAGAATGTACAGTTGAATTAGAGACTGAGTTTAAGTGAGTATGTACAATTGGGGTAATATGTACATCTGAGTTGGTTTGTACATATAATTTAATATATGTTTGTGAATCTAAGTTATTATTTATAATTAGGTTACTGTGTACCTATGAACTAGAACCTTTCCTACCTACTATATTACAATCAATATCAACAATCTGAGTGCAATGAAGGATTTCAGATTGCATGTGTGATTCTACATGTGGATATATTTTAGGAGTAAAATCTCCAAAGAATGTGTCTAAGCTATAATTCCCAAGAATAAAATAATTGAACGTAATGGGTTATTTGAATCATTAAGTTCTATGACTACATGCTTCACATATCTCTCCCTATATATTCTTATCTGGTTCTATTTTCCATTATATGGAAGCCATAGATGAGATCGGTTAGTGAAAAATATCCTTCTAAAAGTGGAGACCAGTCTCTACTCAATAGGAGTCCATATGTTTCAGGAATACCTACCACAATGATATCTATTGTTTGGTGAAATTTTTCATTGGAGGCTAGTCTTATCAATACATTATTCAATTCCCACATCACTTTGACACTTGATCTATCTACCTGTATGATTTAAATATTAGACTTCTCAGGTTTGGAATTTATTTTTTCACACACTATAAATGGAATTATATTAAAAGAAGCACCTGAATCAACCATATAGTTGTGGAAATTCATGTTTAATATTTAAAACTTTAAGATAAAAGGAGGAGTAGTAGATTTCAACCTTTTACCAATTAGAGATGTGTTTACAACATATTGATTCTTTGTAGTCTTCTTCCCTGGATCTGCACTCTGAACATATTTTTTCTTCTCTTGGTTTCCTCCTTCATTGGAATCCTTTCTCTTACTTGACGATGATACCTGAAGATATTTGATTAAATTATCTTGTATTTGTGGTAACTTTAACAAATAAAACAAAGAAATATTATCTTTAGTATTTTTCAAATCTTTAACAAAATCATATTCCATGTTAGCCAAAATAGAGGAAGAAGAGGACTCTATGCCAGTGGAAGTGGAATTTTTATTTTTTTTTGTTTTCTTTGCAGGCTTGGGAGTAGGAGAAGAATTTTAATTATGGTGTTGTAAGAATTTTGAGACATTTGGATTTCTTTGACATATTCCTCCTCTTATTCTTCAAATAGGTTGTAGGAAACATCCAAAAATTAATTAACTTCCTTTCCAGAGGGTTCTTCTATATTCCTAGATTCCTTGTCCCCTTGTGTTTCATCTTTAGCTTCTTCTCCATCTTTCCCACCTAAAGAGGCTTCTCCACTAGAGGCCAAGTATCTAAACATATTGAGGAAGGCTTCCATATTAATCCCCTTATTAGGTGGATTAGTTTTATTTGTGGGAGGGGTAGATTTCTTGAATGGAGTGTTGAAAAATATATTGGTACTTGATTCTCCTTCTCCAACATTCTTTTTTATATCAACAGTTTCATTTGAGAGTTTCTTTATAATCCTCTGTGGGATTTCCATGCTGATGGTGTCTTGGTATTTCTTCTCAGCAGGGGCTTTGGTTGTAGTCAACTTCTTTGTGTTAGGTTTTTCTTTGTCTATTTTTGACCCAGGGTTACCTTTTAAGCCGAGCATGACTTTTTCCACTTTTATGGCTTCTTTAAATGTGTCTTCCAGGGTACATTTCTTATCTCTTTTTAAAAACATAGTCATGGATATTGGAAGATATTAAGTATAGAATCTGATAGATACAACCTAAACAAATTTAGAATTATCAAGAATCTTGTTTATTAAGGAGAAAAATCTTCAGTTAAAATATTTAACATTTTTCTTTAAAATCCATTTTCGTCCTAGATAATTCCAAGACTAGAGCTGTCGAGGTTTTATTGTCTCTAAAATTCTCTATGAAAGTAGTCTCAAATGCATTCCATGTTGTTATTTACCTTTGTATTAAATAAAAATACCACATAGATTCTTTACTTCAAAAGTATAAAGAAAAAGTCTACAAACTACATGATTGTGATCCACATTCATCAACCTAACTACAAGCATGAACGTTTTAATATGATCGTTAACTGAATCTTTCTTATTATGATCAAAATTTGGTATAATGTTTTTAGGATGATTGGGTAAGGGGTGAATACCTCCTAGGAAAACAACTACATCCTGGGCAAGCCACGACTTATTAGCATTAGGATTCAAGTTAGGGTTTGGATTCACATTTAAACTACCCATGCTTCTAATAATTCCTCAAGGTTGATCTTCTAATGATTCTCCTTTAGATGGATCTTTGGGAGTAGCTTGGGGAGAATCAAGTAGGCATGGTCGTTGACCAACACTAAGTGATAAAAATTCTTCCAAGGTTAAATTCATAGGGTTAGGTACCCCTCTTGGGAAGTTGGAAATATTATAACTAGGGGTTTAAATAGTATCAATTATAAAAATGGGGTTGATTGGCCTTCTAATACTAAGTTTATATTTTGTATATAGTAAAGGATACTTAAAAGGCTACTTCCCACTACAACACAGTCAAGTTAGAACATGTTCACAAGTACATGAGATCTCTCGTTCAAGATCAGTAACTTCGACTAGTGGATAGATTGATGATGTGATATTGGATGGGTACTGATCCAGATTGGATCATTATATTATTTTTCATCTATCTCAATGCTTTGAGAGTGGAAAACATTAGAGGAATCAACTTGTAGGGTGATTTTAGTGGTAGGTCCCAGTTTGGAAAATTGGGGTTTAGAACCTTTTGGAGCCATTTTGAGGCATTAAACTACATTTTTTGGGGTTTTGGTGTTTTAAACTTGTGCACACCCCCTTTTCAGTGTTCTACACCATGATACCTTTACAATGGTGAATATTGTGCATCAATCATAGTTTGTATGAAAAATATATGCCTCCCATAGGTTGACCTATCATGTTGGCCACCATGATATGAGAGGATGTCACGTTATCCCCCATTAATCATGCATATGGGGATAGCTACCTGAGGAATTTCAAGAATATTATAGAATGTTAAAAACAATACCACAATTGAGGGTTGAGGAAGTCAAAAACCTACCCCTAGATGGATATCGAGCTATGCTAAATATTGGGCCACTAGGAGGACATGGGGTTCCATTCTATTTTATTGTATTTTGTTCCATATTATAGAAGAACAATTGGGAGTGGGTAATTGGGAGATCATAACAAAGGGGGTTAAGTTTATCTAGAATCCTAACAAGCCACAGGTATCAGGTAGCTCCATAGAGAGTTCCTTCTCCTTTGTACTTGCATTATTTCCATACCAGAGAAAAGAGAGCAAAGCAAACTCACCTTCTAGTTGTTTTTTCTCCCGTAATGGTTTCCAAGAGAAAATATTTTTGTTATCTTGTGGATGGTGTGTGATTTTTTTTTACTATTTTCTATTTTCTTCATTTTATCTATTTCATGCATAAGCAGAAAATCAGTAACTAAATATTCTAAAATCTAAAGGAATTTAACCTTCATGGTGTATATTTCAATTTTATTTATCATATCTACTGTGATGAACTATTCCATTGGAATATCCATGGAATTTTACATATCATATCAATATTAGAGTAGTTTTTCCTTTTGGGTGTCTATCATAAGTTGTAGGATTCGGGAACTGGCTTAAAGAGAAGTGGTAGAAACCCTAGCCATGGAAAACAATTTTGTTCATAATAACCCTCGAGATCCAATAGAAGAGAGATTTAAAAGGTTGGAAGTGCAAGTCACTGACATCAGTCACAATATGAACCTCATCATGGTGGCTCTAGCAAGCAAGATCGAATCTTTTGGAGATGATGGAGGATCTAAATGAAAGATCAAATCGGAGGGGAAATCAAGAGATTATGAAGACTTAGGAAAGGAGTGGCAGAAAGAATTTGAGAAAGAGAAACCAAGTTTGAGTGCCATGAAACATTCATAGTCCCTATTCAATATGGAAGTGAAAGTGGAAATAAATCCATACTAAGGTGATATCGATGCATTAAAACTAAATCATTGGTTGAAACAACTAGAAATTCATTTTAGTGTTCACCATATAGATGAAGAGAATACAATTTCATTTACTATATTGAAGTTAGAGGGCCATGCTTTAACCTAGTGGGAAATCCATATGGAAACACTTAGGCTCGAGGGTGATCCATAAATAACTAGATGGGAGGAATTCAAAACCCTCATCAAGTCCCACTTCTACCCTATCAAGTATGTACAGGACCAATGGATCTGATGGAACTACTTCAGGAAGAGGCAAGGGAAGATTGTACATGAGTACACCACTGAGTTCAAAAATATGACCATCATGTTGGGTATCTCTCCCAAGAACCTATATGTACTCCATAATTATTTGGGGGGTTTACACATTCATCTATGAAAGTAGGTGATGCTCTTCAAGACAAGGACAACAGATGAGGTGTGTGTACAGGCACAATACCTAGAAAACATAGGGAAAAAGAAGGGGAAACCAAGTGGTTCAAAGAAAAAAGTGAACCAAGAAGCTTCCAAGGAGGGGAAGAAGAACTGGAAAGGGGGAAAAGATAAGAAGACAAAACAAAATACACATCAATGCAAGGATACCAACAAGCATTGCAATCATTACAACATTGATGGCCACACTAACAAAAACGATGGAAACTACATCCAAAACCAAACATGAAGAACCACAAGAAGAATGGAAAGAAAAAGAACCTTATAGCCACAGATTCGAGTAATCAGGTTCAAATTATCTCATATGTGAATGAAAATATTCTATGCACATCCGTGTAGAAGGAGGTGAATTTGAGTAGCCTTCATCACCAGGAAGAGAAGGATATTACCAATCTCTTCAACAACAAGTCTCAGGTCAAGAATACCAAGATAGATTCTCTATTCGACTCTGCTTCATAGGCTAATATCATAGTAGAAAATCTAGTTAACAAGATTGTATTGGAGGTTCACATTCATACTATCCCCTATACATTGGGTTGGGTAAACAAGAATGCAGAGATAAAGGTAATGAAACAATGTAATACTATTTTTTTTATAAGTGTTGATTTTATTGATAAAGTGGAATTGGATGTAGTACCCCTTGTTGTATGTGGAGTAGTGTTTGTAAGCCCTTACATGTATATGAGGGATTTGTTCTTCATGCAGAGAGAAAAATAGTACCGATTGATCAAGGATGGGAAGTCCTACATCATCAAAATGCATAAAGGAAAGTCAAATATCTCATTGGTAAGTGCCAACCAAGCCAAGAAGTTTATTAGTTCTAGTAAAAAATGTGTTTTGATTTTATTAATAGAAAATCAGTCTGATGATGAGTCAATGAGAGTGAAGGAATCCATAGAGGGGTGTACTAAAGAGAAGAAACATCAGTTGGATTAGTTGAAAATGAAGTGAAGATACTATAGATAGTATATTCTAGAAGCAAATGAAATGAATAAGTAGTTGCAATAGTTGTTGGAGTAAGTAGTTATCTGACCAATACCCCACCTTGTGGGTCACCCATCATAATTGTTCCCAAGAAGGAGGGATTTGGAGAATGTGTATCGATTAAATGGAATTGAACAATATTACATTGAAGAATAGATGCCCTATACCTAGGATCGATGATCTGTTGCACCAACTATAGCATGCCAAGTACTTCATTAAGCAATTTAAATTAAGATATCACCAAGTGCAAGTCAAAGAATAAAATACATGGAAGATTGCCTTCAATGCAAGGAAGGGTTTGTATGAGTGGTTTGTTATGCCATTCATTTTATGAAATGCACTGGATACATTTATGATACCAATGAATGATGTTTTATGCCCTTATATAGATTCATTTTTTATTCTCTATTTGGATGATATATTGGTTTATAGTGTTACTTGGGATGAGCACATATCACATCTTATGTAGGTGTTAGAGACCCTGAAGAAGCACCAACTACTGGTTAATATCAAGAAATGTGAGTTTGCTCAGCAGTTTTTGGTGTATTTGGGTCATGTGATTGGTAGAGGGGAGCTCAAGATAGATCCTACAAATATGGAAGCCATCATGAAATGGCCAGCTCCTACAAATGTCATTGAATTTAGGAGTTTTGTTGGGGAAACATAATACTTGTGAAAGTTCATACCTTCATTTTCAGTGGTAGTTGCACCACTCCACACCATAACAACCAATGGTAAGAGTTTCCAGTGGGGGAAGAATCAATAGAAGGCCTTTGATGAGTTGAAAAGAAATATTGGTCAAGCACCAATGCTCACACTACCAAACTTTCAGTATCCCTTTGAAGTGGAGACAAATGAAAGTGGGTATGCCATGGGAGCAGTACTAATGCAGGGAGGAAGGAACATATGCTATCATTCTAAAGTATTTCATGGGGTGATTTTCAACTACCCTACCTACGACAAGAAGTTCTATGTGTTGGTACAAGTTGTCAAAAAGTGGAAGAACTGTCCGATGGGAAAGGAGACCATCATCCACACAGATCACCAACCACTAGAGTATTTACAGACCCAGAGTAAGCTACAACAAACCAGGAATTACAAGTGGATGGGGTTTTTACATCAATTTCATTTGATCATAAAGGATAATAAGGGTAACAAAAATAATTTTGTAGACATGCTTTCACAACCACCCACATCCAATATTACAGCTTTGGAAACTCTAATGAACATGGAGCCTTTTACCCATGATGTATATAAATATGCATACATAGAAGATGAGGAGTTGAAGGAGGTGTTTCAATAAATACAAGGCTAAATTCATATAAAATAACATGATGGTAAGGCTAACTATAATTTATATATTGGTTTACTCTACAAGCTCGAAAATTTTTGTGTTCCTAAAGATGAACGATATCAACTTATCAGAGAGGCTCACACCTCCAAGGTTGTAGGACATTTTGGTGTTGGGAAGATAGTTTCCAACTTATAGAGGTATGTGTACTGGCCCAGAATGCAAGAAGATATAGCATGGTATATTAGAGAATGTATACTTTGTTGTACCAGCAAGCTCAACAATAGGAAACAAGGTCTATACCATCCCTTACATGTACCCACTCAACTTTGGGAAAATATTTCCATAGATTTTGTGGGAGGTTTACCAAAAACTAGGAAGGGACATGACTATCTATTTGTGGTAGTTGATGGGTTAAAAAAATGTGTATTCTCGTGCCTTGTAAAAATACCATCAATGGACATGAAGTAACAAACACGTTTTTTGAACAAGTCTAAGTGCACTTTGGGATACCAAGGAGAATCATATCAAATAGAGATACCTTATTTCTCAGTACATTTTGGACTACATTATGGGATAATATGGACACTAAGTTGAAGATGTCTACAAAATTCCATCCACAGACATATCAGTAGATGAAAGTAGTCAACTGGACTTTAGTGTAGCTTTTGAGTGGTTACAATCAGAAGCATTTGAAGATCTTGGATGAACATATGATCTATATACAATACTCTTATAACATAGTAGTCCACACTTATACTGGTCAGTCACCTTTTGAAACTTACTTTGGGTATTTTCCACGTTCACCCTAAGATGTATATGGACAACAAGGAGGAGTGAGGGAGGACCTCACAGGAGATGCATTAAAAGAAAAAAAAAAATTGTTAAGAAGATCATACAGATCCATTTGAAGTACAAGAGACACTAAATAAGTCATAGGAAAAGTACAAGGATAGACATGACCAACATATAACATATAGAACATTTAGAGTGGGAGACAAAGCATTGTTACAAATGAATAAGGAAAGACTACAGGGTCCTAGTAAGAAGATCAAGGATATGTAGTATGTGTTGGTTGTGGAGCTTGATTATCTTCTTGATTTAGAGGTCTTTGTTTTCAGCCATGTTTATATCCCATGAAGACTTTGCACACTAGAATAATGTACACTAATCCACACAGGGGTGTTCAGGGAGGTCCATCCCCCCAGATGGGGAGTTCAGGGGCAAGCGGGCCCCCGATAGGGGTTCGGGGGACAACGTTCCCCGATGGAGGTTCAGGGGTGAAGCCCCCGATGGAAAAATTTCCTTGTAAATGTATGTTATAATTTCATTGTAAATATGGACCATTCATTATAAGGTCATAGATCTAGTGGTAGAAGTTATGTTAGGTTTTTTTTTCCCTAGAAGTCAACTCTCTTTTATGAGAGAAATTTATTGCGGCTATGTATCATTGCGAATATTTTATTCTGAGAGAGAATACTGTGAGAGAAAGATGAGGAAGTTACAGTGGGTGTGTTTTAGGTTGTATCCCTTCATTTGTTGGATAATAATAAAGGAAGGACCTGGCAAATTCTCTGGTGGACATAGCCCACACTAGGTGAACCACACATATCTATGTCTCTATTGTATTGTGTATCTTATGTGTTTTATTTCTACATTTGTTTTATTTTATTGCTTCGAGATCCTGTTTTTATAATAGTATGGTCCTTTTAAGGCATTGGAAAAGGTTGGAGATAATTCCTATAGACTCAGTTACCCCCATACATGCGCATTTACTTAATAGTCAATGTGGAGAATATTAAAATCTATGAGCCTTACATGTTGGATCAACAGGAGGAGCAGGTCCTACCTTCCACATAGGACTTAGCATCATATTCTTAGGTAGATTTAATAGAGGACACAACTTTGAAAAAGTGGTCTAGAACTACAAGACAAGGGAAATATGACCTTTGGAAAATTGAGTTGAAAGGAAAACTTCCAGGTAAAGAAATGTGGTAGTCCAAGGAGAAGGTAGAGGAAACATTTCCTCACCTCATTCAGTAAATATTTTGGGGAACAAATCCTCCCTAAATGGGGAGGTATGACATGGATTGGATCATTATATTATTTTCCATCTATCTCAATGATTTCAGAGTGGAAAAAATTGGAGGAATCAACTTGCAGGGTCATTTTAGTGGCAGGTCCCAGTTTGGAAAATTGGGGTCCGCAACATTTCGAAGAAATTTTGAGGCATTAAACTATGTTTTTTGGGGTTTTTGTGTTCGCAACTTTCACACACCCCTTTAACAATGATCTACACTCCGATATCTTTCCAACGATGTAGACCTTGTGTCAATCAGAGTTCATATGAAAATGTTATGCCTCCTGGAAGTTGACCTATCATGTTGACCACCATGGTGCTAGAGAATGCCACATAATCCACCATTACTCATTCATATGGGGATAGCCATGTGAATAATTTCAAGAATATTATAGAAGGTACAAAACCCTACCGCCATTTAGGGTTGAGGAAGTAAAAAACCTACCCCTAGATGGCTATCGATATATGTTAGATACTGAGGCAGTTGGAGGACAAGGGGTTTCTTTCTATATTATTGTATTTTGTTCCATAGCAGAGAAAAAAAACTGGAAGTAGGAAATTAGAGAGCATAAAAAAGGGGTTAATGTTCTATAGTATCCTAACAGGCCATAGGTCTCATGTAAGTCCATATAGAGTTCCTTCTCCTTTGTACTTTCATTATTTCCATACCAGAGAAAAGAGAGTAGAAAAACCTCACCTTCTAGATGGGTTTTCTCCCGTAAGGGTTTATGAGAGAAAATATTTTTGTTATCTTGTGGATGGTGTGTGATTTTATTTTACTGTTCTCTATTTTCTTCATTTTATCTATTTCATGCATAAGCAGAAAATCAATAGCTAAATATTATGGAATCTAAAGGAATTTAACCTTCATAGTGTATATTTTAGTTTTATTTATCATATCTATTGTGACGAAATGTTCTAGTGGAATATCCACAATAGTTTACATATCATGTACACACTTGGTTGAGTTGAAAGATAAATAGGTGTTTGGAATGGAGTCAGATATGGGTTGAATATTTTCTTAGGGTGAGGAGTATGACATCCACTGTGATGAGAGGGATTTTTATGTGGATTAGAATGGGTAGCATTCTGTAAATCTTTAATAACCATACATTTTAGTTTCCCTCCTTCTAGTGTCAATTATGTTTATGGGTCAAAATGGCCTATCAAGCATGTAAGGGAAAATACCTTGATGGTGAGTCCTAATTAGACTCACTCTCATTCAGGATGGAAAATTCTGACCAGTATGTGGGTCTGGTTACCACTAAAAATTTGAAAAAAATGGAGGGAACAAACAAATTGTTCTCCAAAGAATTCTATCTAATTCTAAAATTAAATAATTTAAGCAATGTAAGAAAATGATCTGATCTAACTATTTCTAACCTATCCTAATCATGATAATTTCTAAATAGATAGACATGATAGAATATTTAATTGCTTGTTACAGTAATACTTCATGCTAATAATCAATTATGTTAAAACAATAATACAACCATTATGGGTGATATATAGTTATTACCTACAATTAAAATACTATAATTGTGTATATTAGTAAACACAAATTCCAAATAACTCAAATAAAACGAACATAAATAATTCATATAACATATCGTTTAAGAAACTATAAAATTCAATTTGCATATGCATAATAGTCCCATATACACATGAATACCATTTATGGTCACCATAAACTGCCTCCTACTCTTTATTCATGAGATACTAGTATTAGAAATAAACAATGAGAAAAAGTCCCTATTTCACCTATGGATATCTCTTTTATAATACAAGAGAGTCTCTTTACATTCTGTAACTATCAAGATGACAATTAAATCTTATCATTTCTAATACCCATGTCCTCTATACAAATCAAATGTTATTTTTTAGAAAATATAAAAAATACAAAATTACTTAGTGTTCTTTGAAGCCAATTCTTCTACATAAGTGAGCCAGGATTCATATGGTCTCGTTATTTCTCCTAGTCTATCTAGTTTCATTTTCTCTAGCTCCAACTCTCCATTATACACTCGGTTAACAACTTCTATCTTCAACTCCCTATGAATTATCTTTACAAATTCATCTGCTATTGAAGCACATTTGATGGGTTGGATCAAGTACTAGATTAATAAAAAAAAATTAACTTCAGTGAGTTCTTCAATTACCTACTTATTGTTATATCTATTCTCCTCCACCTATGCCAACCTCAATTTTCTAGGTTCTTCTGGAGGCAATTCCTCGATGAATGTCATTTTAAAAATTTCTAGCAGCTCATCAAAAGATTTACACATCCTTGCATAGGCTTTGTTGGTGTTTCTTATGGTGTAACATCCCCGTTTTCAAAACCCAAACTAGAAATGTGTATTGTAAATGTCGTATGTGATCGAGAGCCAAGTGATGTGTATTGTAAATGTGATGTATGGCCAAAAGAATATGTAAAGGATGTAAATTGAAATATAATGAATGAAATTTATTTCCAGTTTCAGAAAAAAGTGGACAAATATTGGGGGCTAAGTATCCACAAGAGAGGGAAGGGGTCAAAGGGGGAGAATTACCCATGCCTATTAAACCAAAACCCATTTCTCATTTCCTTCAAAATTACCCTTACGATGAATCTTCCATTAGTAGTTGTTGAGTTTTCTAGAGTCC
>SNQJ01S0164794.1:52110-62452 GCA_010110895.2 Picea sitchensis | reverse complement strand
GATTAGCACTAACATCACTTTCACTTTTCCATTTGCATATAACCTTTTAACATAACTCAAACATAGATCCTTTCCCTTTAGGATTCTTTTATAGGTTTTCTTTCTTTGTTTTGGTTATGTTATCACTAACATATCTCTTGTATATATGTGGCTAGGTAGTCGAACATGATGATTTGTGACATGGTTAAATCATAGCAACTGTAAATACATGACCATCATAACATAAAAAATATCTTGAATCGCAAAAGCATTCCATAAAATGCATCATCCACGTGTTACTATGTCAAAATGAAACCAAGACTGCATTGTAAACCATGTAGGACTATGTAAGCAGCGTCAAAACAACAGCAGAAAAAAGTGTGATATGTCTATCTTTGAGCCTGCAGTCTACAAGGGGGTCCCACCTACTAGTATTATAATATTATCATAGTTTTAAATAATAGGTCTTTAGCAATACTTTGCAGGAAAAATTCATTGTTACGATTTTAATCGTCTACAAACTGGCGACTCCACAGGGAAATATGTTTTCAACAAATTAAGAACTCAGAGTGTCTGGTTTCACAGATCAAGTAACATCAGATCAAGAAGATATAAATCAGAATGATTATGCAACAGGGGGAAGTGAGCGGATTTAATGGAAAAATTACCGGGAATTTGGGAATAACTCATGGAAAGTGTTAAGTATGAGGGGGTTTATCTTTGTAAGCATAATCATTCAACTAAAACTTGCTCTTGACTTCAAGGAGAAAAAAAATTCAGAACTTTCTCTTTTGAATCTCAAATTGGATGAAGAAATGGAAAGCAAAAGTGGGATGTAACCAACTATCTCATAAAACAGCAGTGAAAGCAGATAACAAATTCAATGATGCCTTCAGGGGGGACATCATAATAGTTGTGTAAGCTTGATTGTTATTGATTAACAATACTTTGCAGAAGTGTCGTTGTGGCAAAATTGATCCGATGTTTTATTTTTGACAAAAATTGAAATCAAAAGAACAAAAAACAAGAAATATCATAACAAAAATGAAACAACAAAATTTGAGTGAGCAGAAATTAAATGGCAGAGATGGAAATAGAAGAAATGAAAACTATTAAAATGCAAGCAGAATTCAAAACTACTGTAAATGTGAAAATGAAAACTACTAAAACACAGAAACATTTTGAACAGTGTTAGACTCTTCAAGTTGGTTCCATGTAATGTTCTAAGTGGGAACCGTTAGTGCTGTAGGAAAACAATCGCTCTTGTAAGTCCTTTAGAATGTAAGATTTTGTACCCAGGACAAAAGAGATCTTGAAAGGACCCAACCATAATTTTTGAAACTTTGAATGCATTCCCCTATTAGCATGAATTGAATCCCACGGCATTACCTTCTCATTGAATTTAAATTTGACAGCTTTGACACTCTTGTTGAAATATTTTTTTATAGTCTGTTGTCTTCTCTTTATATTACCCAAGGCAAACATCTTGTGCTCCTCTAAATCCAGGAGTGCATTCATCCTCTGTGAAACATCAGAAGAATTTAATTCTTCAACCTGTAGCATTAACCTTAAGGAGGAAAGTTCCATCTTCGTAGGCAGAATGGCTTCTTGACCATAAACAAGTTGGAAAGGAGTGAAACCAATGCTTACTTTGGTGGTAGTTCGATCTTCCCAAAGGGCATAAGTGATGAGAGTGTGCCATTGACGAGGCTTATCTTCGATGAGCCTTTTAACAATTCTCACTAGATTCTTGTTGGTAGACTCGGCATGCCCATTTCCTTGGGGGTAATAAGCTGATGAGGTAAAATGTTTAACCCCCAACTTAGCTAAAATTGGGTCAGCTTAGTAGAAATAAAAGCGAGACCATTGTCTATAATAATTTCCAGAGGAAGACAAAATCTAGAAAAAATATTATTTTCAAGGAAAGAAATCACCTAATCATCTGTCGAATGTTTAAGAGGGACAGCTTCAGCCCATTTTTTGAAATAGTCTGTGGCTATATAGAGAAATACTTGTCATGTTGAAGAAAGAGGATTAATAGGAGCAATAAAGTCCAATCCCCACTTTGAAAAAGGATATTTCGGGAGGACAGGTTGTAATGGCATGGACGAAAGGCGTTCTTTCCCAGCAAATTTTTGGCACTTGTCCCAAGATATCGAAAAAACATAAGAATCACGAAAGATCGAATTCCAATAGTATCATTTTATGATAATCTTAAAAGCGGTGGTTTTACCATAAAAATGACCTCCTAAATGAACAAAAGAATTTGGGGAACCGTGATTTTCTTGCAACAATTTTTGTGCTTCCTCATTGTTTACACAATGAAGCAACGTACCCTCAACAGATCTTATGATCAATAAGTCTCCTATAATGACATATCTAGTATATTTGAGATGAATCCTTCTTCTTTGATGAGTGTCTAAGTTATATGGACATCTTTGATTTTGAAAATAGTAAACCAAATTTTTATACCAAGGATGTTCAGGCACGGGAAGGATTTGATTATCAATGTAGAACAGTGTTGATAGAGAACTATCTTGTCCATCAATTTCTTCACTAGTTTCAGCATGTTGAGCTAAGTGAAGGGATAATTCACGTCCCTTGATCGTGTTAGAAGTCACGATAGTTAAATGGTACTCATGGATCTTGGCAAGACAATGTGCAAGATTCCTTGAAAGATAAGTTTGTGAGAGAAAAAACTTGACAGCACGTAAAGGGACTTTTACCAACGTATGTTTACCTAAGATGAAGTGGCAAAAATTTTCAATAGCTTTAACAAGAGAGAAATCATGTTTTTCAATAAAAGAATATTTAAACTCGTCATCAGACAAGATTTGACTCATGTAAGCCACTGTCTTTTTGTTACCTTGGTCATCATCTTGCATGAGGATAGCAGAAATTGCTTCCTTTGTGGCATTAGTATATATCATAAATTCCTTCTCAAAATCTGGCTTCGCCAGAACTGGTGCAGAACTGATTGCTTTCTTGATCCCTACAAAATCATATTCGACATCATCTGTCCAAGAAAAGGAACGATCTTTCTTAAGAAGATTATGAATTGGCTTGACCATTACAACAAAATCATGAACAAACCTACGAACAAAGTTAATAACCCCCATAAAAGCTTGAACCTCCTTCTTGGAAGTGGGAGCAAGCAGATTTAATATAACAACAATCCTTTCAGGATCAATGCTTATTCCTGAATCAGAAACAATGTCTCCAAGGATATTCCCCTTGGTAGCACCAAAAATAGACTTAGAACGATTTAGAGAAATGCCAAATTTCCTGCATCGCATGAGAACTCTTTTAAGATGACCAAAATGATATGATCGGTCTTTAGAGTACACAATTAAGTTATCAAGATAGATCTGAATAATCTTGTTGATCAAATCGTCAAAAGCTATTTGCATAGCTCTTTGAAAAGTGGCACCTGCATTAGATAAGCCAAAAGGCATACGTTCATAAGAAAAAGTTCCCCAACGAGTAATAAAAGTGGTTTTATATTTATCTTCCCTTTTTACCTTGATTTGATTGTAACCAGAGAAATCGTCAAGTAAGGATATCATATGTGACCCTGCAACTTGTTGCAAACTCATTTCCATATTAGGAAGAGGAAAGTGATCTTTTATATTAGCCCGATTCAATGCACGAAAATCTACGCATAATCTGATTTGACCAGTTGTTTTTCGAACGGGAACCAAATTAGAAACCCATTCTGAATTCTTAACCGAAAATATAATCCCAGCCTTCAAGAGTTTTTCGAACTGCTTTCGAATAGTTTCTTCCAGTGTAGGGTTAATGGGTCTTTGTTTTTGCCTAGATGGTTTTATGCCCTCCTTGATAGGAATGGCATGTTGTATAAGAGCAGGATCAAAACCACGAAGATCCTCATAATACCAAGCAAAAACATCTTGAAATTCACCAAGAAGTCTGGCGAACTTCAATTTTTCTTCATCAGAACATTGGGCACCTATTTTAACATTCTTTGGAGACTTGAGGGTTCCAATTTTCAAGGAAATGGTCTCACCCACTTTCCTTTTTGACTCCTCTTCTTCATGTTTTTATTTGTTTCCTACATCACTCGATGAAAATGAACTTTCTAGAGGAGTCAAGCCATTAGGAATCTTGTTATCTTCCATTGATATAATATCCTTAAGCTTATAAGGTTCATTTTGAATGAAAGCATAGATGCTTTCATCACTAGGGAAGACCTACCATGATTCTATATTGTCAGGGATATGTGGATGATACAGAGATTGAAAATTATAATCAGGTCTTTGTGGCAGAAGTTGTCGATTAGGAGAGGCTGCAAAAACAGCTAACCAATCAACCATTGAGTTCAATTCCCTTTTAACATGAGTGATGTTGAAATATAGTAGGTTTGAGATAAGTTCCCAAACAGTTTGGGTGTAGTGTTTCATCAACTTGTTTCTAGGAGAGTATATCTTACATACAAGGTTCACAACAAGCTCGGAATCCCCAAAAACTGTAAGGTGACCACAACCCGGATTATAGGCATTTTCAATGCCTAACAATAATGATTTGAATTCAGTGACATTGTTTGTGCAAGCAAACTCTAACCTATAAGAAAAGTTATGAATTTTTCCCACATGAGAGTACAAGATAATACCAGCTATGTTTCCTTCATTGGAACATGAACCATCAAAGTGCATATGCCACATTCTGTCGTCTAAGTCGATTCATTCCAAGGTAGTGGTGTCCTCCTCAACAAAGATGAAATACACTCCTAGGTCCTCCTCGATATAATTTATTTTAGGTTGTGGGACACTTTCTATGTAAGGTGAAATTCTCGCCTCTCTGAGGACTATGATGTTTTTACCATTCCAAGGGATGGATAAGTGTGTCTCATCGAGTGAGAGGTATCCACCCATAAAATCTCACCAATCTCTTGCTAGGATGATCGAGTAGTTACTTATTGGCATATTGATTACCTGAATATTAAGGGTTGTCCTTATTTCAGGGTGCGCGCAAAAAACCAAGGTCACGTCCTTGATTTCACCTATGGTTGTTTGTTGTAGACTATTATAAGAGAGAATGATTTTGGCATTTTCATTTTCATTTGTACAAGACAAGCCTAGATCTTCCATAATAATCTTTGACATTACACTTTGGCTCGAACCGCCATCAATGAGGCAACAATGGACAATCTTATCTAAAGGGGGTGCAGAAGAAGATGAAGCTCTAGGGGTAAGAGAGGAGACATTTCCTTTTCACTCATACACTATCATTCGATTATCCATGTCTTGTACAAGCTGTAAGAGGGTGGGCATGTCTGACTGTTTAATTGAGTCTCCCTTAGGAAGACATGTTCTTTCAAGTTGTTCTTCATACTCTAAACAAGTATGCAAAGCAGAACCAAGGTTATCAATGGCCTTTTCCTCAAGCCTATGACGATAGGGGGAGGGTAATGCATGAAAATGGCTTGGTTCTGAGGTCGGATGAGTTCAGGGATTTGATTGTATAACTTGGTAAAATGCAAGTTGAAGGACTCGATAGTCTCACCATCCTTATAAGCGATGTTATTGTATTCACGTAACTGCTCGGGTGGGATTTTGGATAGCCCATAGGTAGATTTGAACCAATAGACTAACTCCTCCCAAGTAGATAAAATTTTAGGAGGGAGATCGAAGAAATCAGCCACACCCTTCCCTTCAAGGGAATTGACAAATAAGTGCATACAAGTATCATTGTCATTGGATCCTACATTGTGACAAGCATTAGAAAATGACACCAAGTGTTCATTCGTAGTGACATTTTTATTTCCTGAAAACCTAGGGAGATGCTCTTTGAATTTAGGAAGTGGATGGGTAGCATGTGTTAGGTTAAGAGGGGAGGAAACGTGCCACGGGGTGGTTGTATCATCTTCTTCAAATTGAAAAATCCCATACTTTTTAATCAATTTGGCAGGGTTTGTGGTAGATTGGACAGGGACTTGGTGACTATACAAGCTACCAATCACTGAGGAAGCTAAAGATTGAGATGAAGAAGCACCTCCAGTGCCATGAGATCCACCACTATATGTCATCTTGTGGATGATAGGTAAGGGAGAGAGAGACGAATTGGATGAATCAGACAAGGTTCTCCTTAGAGTACTTTTTTTGGGTTGCTAACACAACGTTCCTTCTTCCTATTTCAGCAATAGGATTAATTTCTGGTGATAAACCTCTTCTTCTCCTAGAAACACGAGGGTCTAAGGACATGAAAAGAAGATCAAAACTGAAGGAAAAAGAAAGTTATGGTTGATTCCTAAGATGTCTATGCCTAGCTTCCCAACGTTCTTGGGAACTTATGTCTTGTTCAATTGTTGCCCGTGAGAGATTAAGCTCAACTCGGGTATTATCAGTATCCAAGATGGTATTGAACAAGTTTAAAGCAATGTTGGTCTGATCTTGAAGACCGGGCTCAATATTAGGTTGTCTTGCAACATGTACAGTCATTAACAATTGAAACAGTCAAAGAATCAATATCATAAAAGTAGATGTATTTGATGATAATCAAGCATAAAAATCAACCAAATAGATATGGAAGATCTTCCCAGTATGGTCGCCAAATAAATGTTGAGGAAAAGATATGAAATGATCTTACTCAAGCATTTTCAGATTTCGCTTGGCTAAGGCAAGATAGATGGGAATATCACCCTATGTTTATAGCCTCAAAATTTATTTCCCAATAAACAAGTATTAGTTACAAGGGCTTAGGCTGATTTTTTATAAATAAAGATTGCTAAAAAAATTAACATTTTATATATTTTTTAAATATAGCAGATGCAAAAGTAAATGTGGAGACAAACGAAAAAAATACCAACTCACAATTTAACACAGATGAGACAGAATAGCAATCACTTATTTCATTCCAATAAACCAAAAGAATCATTCTCTTTACAAAATTCCCTAAGGAAGTTTGGACTAAAGTCAAACTTAGATGTCCCCGATGAAAACCATTCAAAAGGACTTCTGACAGAAAGTAAAAAATTGAACTTTAAAAGTTGGATCAGCTTACCACAGATTGTTTCCCACTTGACTATGCACAATAACCTTTATCAGTCATGAAATTTAATTCATAAACAGACAAGTCTATAGAGACTATCAAAGATAGATCAACACCTCTAAAAAACAAGTGTCTAAATGATGTAATTCAGCCTTGAATCTTGTTGTCTACAATAGGACCCTGTTGTCATAAAAGAGAATTAGGCTTTCAATGAATTAAAGAATGAATAAAAACTGAACTATCTCAATAAAACTCAAGAGCAGACCTTAGTATGTTTTCTACTTCTATTCTCCTCTGGTTTCTCCTTCTCTTTTTTCCTTTAAGCAATCAAAATTAGTTGAAGTAGTTAAACTACCTATTTTAGTTAAGTTAACTAAAACTCAACTAACTTTTAGTTTAGGGGAAGAATTAATATAATAATAATAAGGGTCTTTAATAAACAATAACTAGTAGGTGGGACCCCTTGTGACTCCCTTTAGTTTCTTAACAAATATAAACACAATTAGAAAATCAATCAAACTCATCCCTCCTTGTGGCTCCCATCATCATTCTCAACTCATAATTTGAAAATTTATATCAATGATATTTTAAACCATATCCAAAAAAATATAATATTCAAAATATCCAAAAATAGTATGTTGTCCAAAAACTTCAGTAGTTAATTGTTCTCAACAATCAATAAATAAATATACTCAAAAAACATATTTGCCACTTTGGGAGGCAATTTTGCCTTTGTTTTTGTTGTCTCCCTTTGTTTTCTCTGAATTAGCCTTAGGCTATGTGGAGCTTTAGGCTCGATCTCACTGATAATATGAGAGCAATCATCTCTCAAGTGCATGCGGGATGAAACGAATTTGGCGGAATCACTTGAGGGAGAGGAGGGGGTAGCACCAACGTTTCCTTTATCATGTGCGTGGTGGGTGTTGACGATTTAAAACGTCAACGTACTTTCGCCTATAAAGTGTTGCTAAATCTTATTATATTAAATAAACTAAATAATACTAGTAGGTGGAAACCCCTTGAGCTATTGAAGATCAGATCTGTTCATTTTGGATGTTATGATGATGTGCTACAAAGGTTTACATGGTTGATGAGATATTGTTGTCGTTAGTATGAGTTGAGATTTTGAGATGTTGCTCTTTCATGTTACTACAACCTGTTATTCATTAATGGTATTTATTCTTCTCGCACCTGCACAACAAACATGTTAGTGAAAATGGTATGAAAGGTAGTTTGAGAAAGGCAAAGTAACATAACAAATGCAAGAGGGACCTAGTTTTGCAATACTACCTACATAAAAATACTTTTTGATCTTTGTTAAACCCTAACTAACAAAGAATTGCTATGATATTATGTTGAATCACATGATTTATATGTATATGGTTGAAACGTTGGTGGCGCACTTGGCAAGTGGTATTGTAAATGGTCATGCAATTGGAAATGGAATTATGTAGCCAATATACATATGGTACCTTTGATAGTTTGAATGTCGAGGGAACATTGGACAAGTTAATGGTGCTATTGGTTATTCAATGGCTGAATTATATGGGATTTGAATTATGTTATGGTGTAAGTCATGCTATGGGATTTAATATGGTGATAGTCTCGATACATGTTGATTAATGGTGTTAATGGAGAATTGTTGGCATGTACTGTTTGAGTTAATGAGATATGGGTGGAGGTGACATGAATTTACTGCACATCACCTTTACCCTTCCCATTGGCCACCACCCTAGTCGGACTATTGTTTGATCTTGTTGTTGTGTTCACGCTCCAGAATTTTAGCAAGGTGAAATAGCTCGGCCACCTCTCGTCTTAAGGATTTCGATTAACGGGTATGTTTTTTTCTTCCATTATTGACTCCACTCTGGTTATGAAATGATTACTAGCTCAAATGTATGGGTTTGTGCTTTTCCTGAGTGTTGCAACTGTGTGAAATTTTGGTTTTTAAATGGAAAATGGATGGTTCTTCCTACAATATTTTGAGTTTGTAAAAGTTATCAGTCTTCCTGGTGATAGCTCTTTGTTACTACTAGCTTAGTTGGAGTTCTTTTTGTTGTTGGGTTTCTTGGTCAGTTGTCCCCACACGTGCACATCAATTGTCTAGTCTCTGGTTTTTTATGGGTTTAACGGCCGAAAGCATTCTTCATCACTGTTTTTTGTTTATTTGAGAGATGGTCGATTTCCTCACCAAAAGCCATGAAATGTCTCTCTTGTTCTTGCTCGACCTCGTCATCACCTCGGTACTGGGGTTGCTTTAAGAACAACAAGGGTTACATCTTGTGTGTGTTAAGCTTCGCTATCGATCGGGTTGGAACCTCACTCCTCTGTGATAACCCTCCTTTCTCAGACTTGACATATATCCACAAATAATTTGTGGTTCCCTCTATGCATGCACAGTTGGTATCAGGGTTTGTCACCATTAAAAGAAGTTGGATCTAGCTCTCCTAGGTTAGTCACAATGCAAACCGTTAAATCTACAATTCTGAGGGTGACATGGAGCACCAGCCTAGCCTGTCGGGTTTACCACGTGTGTTGGATGGTTGTATATCGCCGACCATTTTGAGTACAGATCTGTCTAGTTGGTTATGTAACAGTCGTGTTAGTTTGGCATTCGGTTACTATTTCTGTGATAATGAGGATAAACCCTTCGTTTCCAATTTCACTTTCACAGAACGTAGTCACTCTCCTCATATTAATACTCAATATTTTTATTTGAAGGGCCACTGCCCCAATTCGATTGGATGCATGGGTATGCATAGCTACTACAGCTTGTTCGATTGATTGATTTCCTACCACAGTGGTGGATTTTTGGTTGTTATACAGTCATTAGTATTTTCTCTTATGATGTTTTGGATAATGGTTGGCATTGGTTACAAGTGCTTGGCGTTGTTAACAAATGTCGCATTCTGTGAATGATGTTTTGCAAAGTAAATTATTGGGCGGGGTAACTATGTTCTTCTGTGGGAACAAATGATTATTGGACTGGATATATCCACTGCATATTTTATGTGGTTGAATAATCCTAGGTATGCACATCTTGGTCAATCACGAGTGACTAAATCAATAGCTCAGCATGATATACTGAGTTATATCGTGATCGTATGTTTGTTGTGTGATAATTGGAAATGTCACATTGTGGGATTTTGTCAGATGCGCACTGTGTAGTATGGATGGCTTGTTTTCATACTCGGCGATACCCACTGAGTTTTAAGCGTGTATTTATTGAAATTGGCCACTGTTGATGACAGTCGTGTTGGGTAGGTGGCTCAGCTTTTAAGTCACATCGGATTGTTTGTTTACGGGGGCAGAACTACATTTCCTAGGAAAATTATTGTTGCATAGCTTGTGTCTA
>SNQJ01S0164794.1:30933-52100 GCA_010110895.2 Picea sitchensis | reverse complement strand
TGAGAACGAATATCATTGAAATTTGTTATGGGCTCTATTGCAGCGATAGTGATTTCGTTATTATTTTGAAAACATGATTGTTGAGTATAGTCGTGGATTGAAGAAATGCCTGGACAGTGGTTGATTTTGATAGTAATAGATTGGAAATGGGGATTGTTCGTAAATTGTTATAAAATGCAGATTGTGTAGATGGAGGGAACAGTGCCTCTTACAGATCATATGGAAAACTTACTATTTTGCAATGGCACTATGTTAGAGTTTTGATTAATGAATAGTAAACTAGTTAATGTAAAGGAATTGTTATTTGGTCAAATGATTGTTGGTGGATGCGTTTTTTTTCTTACTGCAGAATATTTTATGGTTCACTTGATTAATTTCATGAACAGTAAATGTTATCTCCCCTTTCATTATCTCACTTTTCGCTAATTACAAACCCTTCACATATCCCATATTCATTTTTTTTTCACTCCCTATTCTGATATTGATTACAGCGAAGAGAATTTTTGTGTTAAGTGGATGAAGTGGCAATGTCTTGAATGGATTGTAGTGAGGTTTTATTGGGTTTCTTTACAGTTGATTGTTGTTGTCATTGAGCAGTGACCATTTCTTCTCCCTTTTCATTATATCATATTTTCACTCAATATAAACCCCTCACATATTTTAGAACATTGTTTCACCCCCCTGCTCGTTGATTAACATTAAAACAATTTGTATGGATTGGATTGCATGAGCCTGATACATTCTGAGCCAAATCTATTTCGTATTTTTAAGAGTTGTCATGCATGGTTATTTAAAAGACTATTTGCTAGTAGATTACACATGCAGGATGAGTTTTTTTCAGTCGAGGAATCCATGGCCGAGGAAATAGAGGCAAGGGTAACTGGAACCGAGGCCCAAGAAGGCCCCAGTTCTCTATACATTTTGACGTTGATTTAGAAGAGCTTGCTCAAATGTTTCATGCAAGATTCTTTGACTGGAATGGGCAAGGAATAGTCTGACCTAGGCCTGAAAGGCCTCCTTTCCAAGCCTCGCAAGCCCCTGGTATCCCTGTACCTCCTCATGTCTCCTTACAACCTGAGGTCCCTGAAAATGATAGATGGTAGGAGATTTTCCACCCGGCAGTCTCCCAACATCGCAATTGGACCAAATTGACTTTGTCTGCCCCTCCACCTTTGAACTCCATTGTCCAAGTTGCCCCTAACCACTCACGAGTGCAATCCTCTCATGCCATCAAGAGTTGAAGACTAAAGCCCACCATGCATTTGATAAAGGAAAAGCCATTAATTCCCCTTCCTTACCCTCTAATGACTCTGATAAATCCATGTCTTCCCGGATGCAATTGAGGGATGATTGTTCCCACGTGATTAGTGAGATAAAGCCTAAAGGCCCTGCCCAGCCTAAGGAAAAATTAGGAAAATCAAGAGGTGATAGCATCAACCAAGGAAGGGTTGCATCACAAACTGGGAAATATGGCTTTTGAATTTTATGTTATCTATTTCTTTATGACAGTTGACTTCATGGATTTTGGACAGCATGTTTTATTTTGTATATATGAGTATTATTTTCAAATATTTTCAAATTTTCATGAGCTAAAATTGCCAAAAGTAAATATGTTGAGGGGAGGCACAAGGAGGTGTGTTTTCTTAACTACTGGTTATTTTATAATTGTTATGATTGTTATGAACCAAAGGGAGTCACAAGGGGTCCCACCTACTAGTTATTATTTATTTATGACCCTATTATGATTATTACTTTTTCCCCCTAACTAAAGTTAGTTGAGTCTTTAGTTAGCTTAACTAATGAGTTGGTTCAACTACTTCAACCAATTCTAATTTGTTAAAAGAAAAAGAAAAGGGAGGAACAAGAGGAGGATAGAAGCATAAGCATGCTAAGGTTTGTTCTTTGAGTTTATGTTGAGATAATTCAATTTTCATTCATTCATATATTCATCACAGCCTAATTCTCTTTTATGACGGTGGGGTCTTATTGTAGACAGAAATATTCAGGGTTGAATCAAATCATTCAGACACTTGTTTTTTTGAGGTGTTGATCTATCTTTGATAGTCTATGTAGACTTGTTTGTTTGTGAATTAGTTTTCATGACTGACAAAGGCTATTGTGCAGAGTCGAGTGGGAAGCAATCTGTGGCAAGTTGATCCATCTTTTAGAGTTCAATTTTTGGTTTTTTGTCAGAAGTCCTTTTGTATGTTCCATCGGGGATGTCTAAGTTTGACTTTGGTCCAAGATTTCTATATGAGATTTTGTAAAGAATATGAATCTTTGGTGAATTTGAATGAAATAAAGGATTTATTTATGTCTCATCTGTCTTGACTATCATCTTGGTGTATTTTACTTATGTTCTTACATTTATTTCAACAACTGATATATTCAGAAAATTACATAAAAAGTGAATTTCCAACAAGCTTTTTGTTGATAAAAGACTAGCCTAAGCACTCATAATTAATACTTGTGATGTTAGGATGTTATTTTTGTTGGCTATAAACATAGGGTGATATTCCCATCTACTTTGTTTTAGCCAAGTAAAGTCTGAAAATGCTTGAGTAAGATCAATTCATATCTTTTCCTCAACATTTATTTGGCGACCATACTGGGGAGATCTTCGATATCTCTCCGGTTAAATTTTATACTCGATTTTCATCGATACATCTTCCTTTTTTTTCGATTCTTTGACTATTTTTGCTATTAATGATTGTTCCTATTGCAAGGCAGCCCAATATTGAGCCTGGACTTCAAGACCAAACCAGCATTGCTTTGAACATGTTTAACACCATTCTAGACATTGCCAATACCCGTGCTGAACTTAACCATTCTTGGGAAGCAATTGAGCAAGATATTAGTGCTCAAGAACGATTGGAGGCTAGACGTAGACAGCCTAGAAATCAGCAGTAACCTTTTGTTTCTTCAGTTTTGGCCTTTATTTCATGTCATTTAATTATTGTGCTTCTAGAAGAAGAAGAGGCTTGTCACCCAAAATCAATCCTATCGTTGAAATAGGAAGGAGAAACGTTGTGTTATCTTCCCAACAAAGTGCTCTAAGGAGAACCTTATCTGATTCATCCAGCTCATCCTTCTTTCCCTCATCTATCATCCACGAGATGGCATCTAGTGGTGGATCTGGTGGCATTGGAAGTGCTCCATCTTCCCAATCTTCATCATCATCGGTGATTGGTAGCTTGTACAGTCACCATATCCATGTCCAATCTACTACAAACCCCACCAAAGTCATCAAAAAGTATGGACTTTTTGAGTTCGAAGAAGACGCCACAACTACACCGTGGCATGTCTCCTCTCCTCTTAACCTAGCACCTGCTACTCATCCACTTGCAAAGTTTAAGGATCACCTACCTAAATTTTTAGAAAATAACACTGTCAGTACCAATGAACACCTAGTGGAATTTTCTAATTCTTGTCATAACATAGGGGCCAACGACAATGACACCTACATGTGCTTGTTTGTCAATTCCTTGGAAGGGAAGGCCGCAGCTGATTTCTTTGACCTTTCTCCTAAGATCCTGTCTACTTGGGAGGATTTAATCTATTGGTTCTGATCCACTTACGGGCAATCCAAAATCCCGGCCGAGAAGCTAAGGGAATACAATAATGTTACCTTCAAGGAAGGTGAGACCATCAAGTCTTTCAACTTGTGTTTCACCAAGTTGTACAATCAAATCCCTGAACTTATCCACCCTCAAAACCAAGCCTCTTTCATGCATTAATACAATGCATTGCCTTCTCCTTACTGTCATAGGCTTGAGGAAAAGGCCATTGATAATATCGGCTCGACCCTACATACTTTCTCCGAGTATGAAGAAAAGCTCAAACAAACTGGTTTACCCCAGGGAGAATCAATTAGATAGATAGATATGTCCACTCTCTTACAGCTAGTACAAGATATGTATAATCATATGATAGCATTTGAGCGGAAGGGTATTGTCTCCCCTCTCACCCCTGGAGCTTCATCCTCTTCTGGCCCTCCTTTTAGAAGTCTGGTTGAAAATAATTTTCAGCCCAAACCTATCCTGCCTAGGAGTTGGTGAAACTTTTGCGAGGAACACCATGAAGAAACCACGTGTGAGGTAAAGAAGAGTGCCAGAGACAAGATCTTTGGTAAAATACCAGAAGCTACTATCGTTGTCCTAGGTTTTTCCGAGCTAGAAGATGTCATGGTCATCAATACCAGGAATAAAGCCTATGCCCCAAAAGGAAAATGTGACCCTCCTCGTAGTTCTTCTAGCCCGAGTTCATCCTCAACCTATGCTACGCCCCAGATCCCCAAAATTCCCGATAATCAAAGAATCATTCCCTCTCCCCCCTCTTCCAAATATAATATCCTGAATCAGTTGGACAACATCAAAGCAGATGCAACCCTCCTAGACATGGTTTTCGTCCCTGAACAACAGATGCATCTCAAACAATTCATGGAAGGAAAGGCTTTCGTTGTGGCCAATCTTTCTGAAGAGGTAAGCGAAGAGGATTATTCTGTAAATAAAGTAGGTGTACATAAATTTAGATACCCTGTAAAAAAAAACCTTTTTATATTTCTGTAAAGATCATGGATAAGATTGCCCATTGTTGCCTCATTGATGGTGTTTTAGGCCCAAGTGTCATGTCGAAGATTATTATGGAAGAGTTAGGCTTGTCTTGTACAAATGAAAATGCCAGAAGCATGATTTCCTATAATAGTCTACAACAAACAACCATAGGTGAGATTAAAGATGTAACCTTGGTTTTATGCACTCATCCTGAGATAAGGACAACCCTCAGCATTCAGGTGATTGATATTGTAAGAAATTATTTAATTATCTTGGGAAGAGATTGGAAAGCCCTAATAGGTGGATACCTCTCACTCGATGGGTTACATTTATCTGTTCCTCGGAATGGTAAGAATATCATAGTCCTTAGAGAGGGAAGGGTTTCACCCTACATAGAGAATTTTCCACAATCTAACGTAAACTATATCGAAGAAGACCTAGGGGTGTATTCCATCTTTGTTGAAGAGGATAATATTCCTTTGGAAAGAATTGATTTAGATAATGAATTATGGCACGTGCACTTTGATGGTTCATGCTCTAGTGAAGGAAATGGGGTTGGCATTACCTTGGTTTGTCCTGCAGGAAAAATTCATAATCTGTCCTACAGGTTAGAGTTTGCTTGTTCGAATAATGTCACTGATTTCGAAGCTTTATTATTAGGCATTGAGAACGCCCTTAATCTCGGTTCTGGTCACCTTACAGTTTTTGGAAATTCTAAGCTTATTGTGAACATAATACATAAGATATGCTCTCTCCTAGAAATGAGCTGATGGAACAATACTCCCAAACTATTTGGGCACTTTTCTTGAACCTTCTATCTTTTGACATCACTCATGTGAAGAAGGAGTTGAATTCAATGGCTGATCGGTTAGTTGTCTTTGCAACCTCTCCTAATCAACAACTTTTACCTCATAGGCCTGATTGTGCTTTTCAATCCCTATATCATCCATATATTCCTGACCATGTAGGATATTGGAAGGCCCTCCCTGATGATGAGAGAATTTGTGCTATCATCCAAGATGAACCTCTTAAGCCCGAGGAAATTATATCCATGGAAAATAATAGGATTCATGAGGGTTTGACTCCTCTTGAGAGTTCATTTTCTTTGAGTGTTGAAGGTAATAAAGAGAAGTAAGAGGAGTTACAACTGAAGTTGGTTGAACCCATCTCCATGAAAATTAGGACACATGGATCTTCATCGAAAGTTAAAATAAATGTCCATGGTTCTAATAAAAAAGAGATGAGGTTTGTTGAGTTACTTAGTGGATTTCAAAAGGTTTTTGCTTGGTTTAATATGGATCTTTGTGGTTTTGATCCAGGTCTTGTTTAGCATACTATGAAACCAGCTAGGCAAAGACTTGTTAAATTTTCACTGAAAGAAACCTTTCGAGGGGAGTTGAGGAATTTCTTAAGGACGGAAATGTTTTTTTTAGTCTAACCTGAATGGGTTTCCAATTGGGAACATGTTTCGAAGACCACTAATAATATTAGAACCTGCATTAGTCTTCGAAATTTCAGACAAACAATTATAAGAACCCCTTTCTATTCTCTCAGTATGGGAATGTTTTAGCAACAAGTTGTAGAGTCACAGTTGGAGCCCTTACTTGACAGTTTGTTTGGTTGCAATAAAATCAAGGTATAAGGGGAAAATATTCACAAAACCACTTTCATTACTAATTGTGATACGATGTCTTACAACTGCCTGCCTTCTGGCTTATTTGATACAAGTATTGCCTTAAAAAGGCCTATACACACAACTTTCAATGAATTGGTCAGTCTCCATGCTTATCTTGATTATTTAATCGTATGCGCCAAAAGCCTGATAGTTACGTCGGAATTTCAAGTGTTGGGTTATTTCCAGATTACTTTTTTCTTGGACATTAACTCAGAAATTTTAAGGGAATTACAGAGACAATGGTTTTCTCACAGCACTAACAGTACTCGCTTGAAGTATTGTGAGGGACCAGCGTGAAAGTTTTTTTTTACTGATTGGATTATTTTGTATACTAGTAGCTTAGCTCTGCTTTCAATTTTTGTGCTTCTTTTTTCTGCTTTCTGAGTTGATTTTTTATTTTCTTGTTGTGTTTTATTTCTGTCTTTTACTGCTGCTATTTTAATTTCTGCATTATTACTTATGTTGCAATTTTTGTCTTTATCATCTCTTAAGCGTTTGGTCAAGATAGAATGTTGGATCAATTCTGCCACAATGACACCCCTGAAAAGCATCGTTAGTCAATAACAATCGAGCTTACATATATGTTATGACCTCTCCTCTTAAGGGCCTTGAAATTTGTTACATATTTTCATTGTTGTCTTACAAGGAATTGGTTATTTCCCGCTTCTTCTTGCCATTTCTTCATCCATTAAGATCTTAAGAGAAAATCTATAAGTTTTTCAAGTTAAAATCATATCCCAGTCAAATGATTATTGCATATAGTGGTAAAACCCCTCATACTTAACACTTTTTCATGAGTTATTCCCAAATTCTCAGTCATCTTTCCATTAAATCTGCCCACTTCCCCCTGTTGCATAATCATTCGAGTTACGTATTCTTGAGATTACTATTCTTGGTCTATGAAACCATGAGTTCTGAGTTCTAATCTGTTAAAAACAAATTTCTCTATTGAGTCGCCAGTTTGTTGACAATTTAAAAAGTCAACGTAGTTTCGCCCGCAAAGTGTTGCTAAAGCCTATTATATTAAATAAACTAAATAATACTAGTAGGTGGGACCCCCTTGAGCTATTGAAGATCGGATCTGTTCATTTTCATTTTCTACAAAGGTTTACATGGTTGATGAGATATTGTTGTTGTTAGTATGAGTTGAGATTTTGAGATGTTGCTCTTTCATGTTACTATAGCCTGCTATTCATTAATGGTATTTATTCTTCTCGCAAACATGTTAGTGAAAATGGTATGAAAGGTAGTTTGAGAAAGGCAAAGTAATATAACAAATGCAAAAGGGACCTGGTTCTGCAATACTACCTACATAAAAATACTTTTTGATCGTTGTTAAACCCTAACTAACAAAGAATGGATATGAGATTGTGTTAAATCACATGATTTATATGTATGTGGTTGAAACGTTGGTGGCGCACTTGGCAAGTGGTATTGTAAATTGTCATGCAATGGGAAATGGAATTATGTAGCCGATATACATATGGTACCTTTGATAGTTTGAATGTCGAGGGAACATTTGACAAGTTAATGGTGCTATTGGTTATGCAATGGCTGAATTATATGGGATTCGAATTATGTTATGGTGTAAGTCATTCTATGGGATTTAATATGGTGATAGTCTCAATACATGTTGATTAATGGTGTTAATGGAGAATTGTTGGCATGTATTGTTTGATTTAATGAGGTATGGGTGGAGGTGATGTGCATTTACTTCACGTCACCTTTACCCTTCTCGTTGGCCTCCACCCTAGTCAGACTATTGTTTGATCTTGTTGTTGTGTTCACGCTCCAGAATTTTAGAAGGGTAAAACCGCTCGGCCACCTCTCGTCTTGAAGATTTTGATTAACAGGTATGTTTTTTTTTTCCATTATTGACTCCACTCTGGTTATGAAATGATTATTGGCTCAGATGTATGGGTTTGTGCTTGTCCTGAGTTTTGCAACTGTGTGAAATTTTGGTTTTTAAATGGAAAATGGATGGTTCTTCCTGCAATATTTTGAGTTTGTAGAAGTTATCAGTCTTCCTGGTGATAGATCTCTGTTACTACTGGCTTAGTTGGAGTTCTTTTTGTTGTTGTCTTTCTTGGCCGATTTTCCCCACGCGTGTGCATCACTTGTCCAATCTCTAGTTTTTTATGGGTTTAATGGACGAAAGCATTCTTAATCATTGTTTTTTGTTTATTTCAGACATGGTCGATTTCCTCACCAAAAGCCACGAAATGGATCTCTTGTTCTTGCTCGGCCTCGTCATCACCTCAGTGTTCGGGTTGCTTTAAGAACCACAAGGGTTACACCTTGTTTGCGTTAAGATTCACTATCAATCAGGTTGGAACCTCGCTCCTCTATGATAACCCTCTTGTCTTAGACTTGACATATATCCATGAATAATTCATGGTTCCCTATGTGCATGCACTGTTGGTATCAGGGTTTGTCACCATTAAAATAAGTTGGCTCTAGTTGTCATGGGTTAGTCACAGTGTGAACCGTTAAATCTACAAGTCCGAGGGTGACATGGAGCACCAATCTGGCCTGTAGGGTTTACCACTTGTGTGTTGGATGGTAGTATATCGCCAACCATTTTGAGTACAGATCTGTCCAGTTGGTTATGTAACAGTCTTGTTAATTTGGCATTCGGTTACTGTTTCTGTGATAATAAGGATAAACCCTTTGTTGTCAATTGCACTTTCACAGAACACAGTCACTCTCCTCATATTAATACTCATTATTTTTATTGGAAGGGTCGATGCCCTGATTTGATTGGATGTGTGGGTATGCATAGCTACTACAGCTTGTTCGGTTGATTGATTTCCTACCACAGTGGCGGATTGTTGGTTGTTATACAGTCATTAGTATTTACACTTATGATGTTTTGGATAATGGTTGACATTGGTTACAAGTTCTTGGTGTTGTTAACACATGTCACGTTCTGTGAATGATGTTTTGCAAAGTAAATTATTGGGCAGGGTAACTATGGTCTTCTTTGGGAACAAATGATTATTGGACTCGATATATCCACTGCATATTTTTTGTGGTTGAATAAACCTAAGTATGCATAGCTTGGTCAATCAAGAGTGACTAAATCAATAACTCAACATGATATACTAAGCTATATCATGATCGTATGTTTGATGTGTGATAATTGGAAATGTTACACAGTGGGATTTTGTCAGTTGTGCACTATGTGTAGTATGGATGGCTTGTTTTCATACTCGGTGATACCCACTGAGTTTTAAGCGTGTATTTATTGAAATTGGACATTGTTGATGAAGATCATGTTGGGTAGGTGGCTCATCTTTTAAGTCACATTGGATTATTTGTTTACAAGGGCACAACTACATTTCTTGGGAAAATTACTCTTGCATAGCTTGTGTCTAATTGATGGTTGTTGGTTGTATAATAAGTTGTCATTTTCAGGCATGTCAATTTGGTCTTTTACTACATACATATATGAGAACGAATATCATTGCAAATTTTGATAAGCTCTATTGCAGCAATAGTGATTTCGTTATTATTTTGAAAACATGATTGTTGAGTATAGTCATGGATTGAAGAAATGCCTGGACAGTGGTTGATTTTGATAGTAATAGATTGGAAATGGGCACTGTTCGTAAATTGTTATAAAATGCAGATTGTGTAGATGGAGGGAAAAGTGCCTCTTACATATCGTATGGAAAACTTATTGTTTTGCAATGGCATTGTGTTATAGTTTTGATTAATGATCAGTAAACTAGTTAATGTACAGGAATTGTTATTTGGTCAAATGATTATTGGTGGATGCGTTTTTTTTCTTACTGCTGAATATTTTATGGATCGCTTGATTAATTTCATGAACAGTAAATGTTATCTCCCCTT
This sequence comes from Picea sitchensis, assembly GCA_010110895.2. Classification (NCBI taxonomy): domain Eukaryota; kingdom Viridiplantae; phylum Streptophyta; class Pinopsida; order Pinales; family Pinaceae; genus Picea; species Picea sitchensis. The sequence continues at coordinate 42,017 of SNQJ01S0164794.1, read as the reverse complement.
TCATTATCTAACTTTCCACTAATGACAAACCCTTCACATATCCCATATTCATTTTTTTCACTCCCTGTTCTGATATTGATTACAGCCAAGAGAATTTCTATGTTAAGTGGATGAAGTCGCAGTGTCTTTAGTGGATTGCAGCGAGGTTTTATTGGGTTTCTTTACAGTTGATTGTTGTTGTCATCGAGCAGTGACCATTTCTTCTCCCTTTTCATTATATAATATTTTCTCTCAATATAAATCCCTCACATATCCTAGAATACTGTTTCACCCCCCTGCTCATTGATTAACATTAAAAAAAAATGTATGGATTGGATTGCATGAGCCCGATACATTCTAAGCCAGATATATTTTGTATTGTTAAGAGATGCCATGCATAGTTATTTAAAAGACTATTTGCTAATCGATTACACATGCAGGATGAGTTTTTTGTCGAGGAAGTCATGGACGAGGAAACAGAGGTAGAGGTAACTGGAACCAAGGCCCAAGAAGTCCCTAGTTCTCTATACATTTTGACGTTGATTCAGAAGAGCTTGGTCAAATGTTTCATGCAGGATACTTTGACTAGATTGGGTAGGGAATAATCCAACCTAGGCCTAAAAGGCCTCCTTTCCAAGCCACGCAAGCCCCTAGTATCCCTGTACCTCCTCATGTATCCTTACAACCTGAGGTCCATGAAAATGATGGATGGCAAGAGATTGTCCACCCGGCAGTCTCCCAAAATCGTGGTTGGCCCAACTTGACTTTGCCTGCCCCTCCACCTTTGAACCCCATTGTCCAAGATGCCCCTAACCACTTGCCAGTGAAATCCTCCCATGCCAGCAAGAGATTGAAGATTGAAGCCCACCATGCAATTGATAAATGAAAAGCCATCGTTGCCCCTTCCTCACCCTCCAATGACTCTGATAAATACGTGTCTTCTTGGATGCATTTGAGGGATGATTGTTCCCACATGATTAGTGAGATAAATCCTAAAGGCCCTGCCCAACCTAAGGCAAATTTAGGAAAATCAAGATTTGATAGCAGCAACCAAGGAAGGGTTGCATCATAGACTAGGAAATATGGATTTTGAATTTTATGTTATCTATTGTTCTATGATAGTTGACTTCATGGATTTTGGAAAGCATGTTTTATTTTGGATATTTGAGTATTATTTTCAAATATTTTCAAATTTTCATGAGCTAAATTTACCAAAAGTAAATATGTTGAGGGGAGGCACAAGGAGGTGGGTTTTCTTAACTAATGGTTATGATATAATCGTTATGATTGTTAAGAACTAAAGGGAGTCACAAGGGGTCCCACCTACTAGTTATTATTTATTTATGACCTTATTATGATTATTATTTTTCCCCCCTAACTAAAGTTAGTTGAGTCTTTAGTTAGCTTAACTAATGAGTTGTTTCAACTACTTCAACCAATTCTAATTTGTTAAAAGCAAAAGAAACGGGAGGAACAAGAGGAGGATAGAAGCAGAAGCATGTTAAGGTTTTCTCTTTGAATTTATGTTGAGATAATTCAGTTTTCATTCATTCATATATTCATCACATCCTAATCCTCTTTTATGACAGCAGGGTCTCATTGTAGACAGCAATATTTAGGGCTAGATCAAATCATTCAGACACTTGTTTTTCGGAGGTGTTGATCTATCTTTGATAATCTGTGTAGACTTGTCTGTTTGTGAATTAGTTTTCATGACTGACAAAGGCTATTGTGCAAAGTCGAGTGGGCAGCAATCTGTGGCAAGCTGATCCAACTTTTAGAGTTCATTTTTTGGTTTTCTGTCAGAGGTCCTTTTGTATGTTCCATCGGGGATGTCTAAGTTTGACTTTGGTCCAAGATTTATGTATGATATTTTGTAAAGAAGATGACTCTTTGGTGAATTGGAATGAAATAAAGGATTTCTTTACGTCTCATATGTCTTGACTATCATCTTGGTGTCTTTTACTTATGTTCTTACATTTATTTCAGCATCTGATATATTCATAAAATTACATAAAAAGTGAATTTTTAGCAAGTTTTTTGTTGATAAAAGACTAGCCTAAGCACTCGTAATTAATACTTGTGATGTTAGGATGTTATTTTTGTTGGCTATAAACATAGGGTGATATTCCCGTCTACTTTTCTTTAGCCAAGTAAAGTCTGAAAATGCTTGATTAATATAAATTCATATATTTTCCTCAACAGTGGGCTTCAGTTTTGAGCCTCTTGCTTGCGTGGGAAGACTGTACAGGTGAGAGTGCAGGGGAAACTTGGACAATTGGGTTAACTGGTGGAGGAGGAACATGTAGAGATAAAGTGGGCCAACCACGATGTTGGGAGACTGTTAGGTGGACAATCTCGTGCCATCCATCATTTTCAGGGACTTCAGGTTGTAATGAGACATGAGGGGGAACTGGGATGTCAGGGAAATGATCGGGTTGGAAGGGAGGCCTTTCTGGCCTAGGTTGGACTACCCCTTGTCCAATCCAGTTGAAAAATCTAGCTTGGAAGAGTTGGTTCAACTCTTGTGGATCTGCATCAAAATTTTATCGAAAACCTTGGCCTTCTAGGGCCCCTGTTCCAATTTCCTATTCCCTTGTTATTCTAGCCATGGATTCCTCTGCTGAAGAAGCTCATTCATGTATGCAACGTTTATTAGAAAATATATTCTTTAACAAACCATACATGACATCTCTTTAAATATGAAACAAATTTTGGCTCAAAAACACATCAGACTCATGCAATCCAATCCATAAAAATCGTTTAATACTTGTCAATGAACAGGGGGTGAATAAGGTTTCTAGGATATTTGAGGGGTTGTATTGAGCGAAAAGTGATAAAATGAAAGGGAGTAGATCATGGTTATTGTTCAACAAATCATCAAACAATCAATTGTGTTGTAATAACAAAACATATCAACTATAACTCATCTATGTGTCATCCTTCAATTGTTATAATACAGATTTTTCATTCAATTATAATTTAATTTTAAGAACAAGGCGTGCAAAGTGAATCTGGGAATGTGAGGGGATTCATAATGTGTGAAAAAGTGAGAGAATGGCAGGGAAGTTAATGGATATTGTTCATAAAACAAATTAAGTAATCAATAATCATAACTCTGTACTAAAATCAATCAAAAAAAATACCAACAGTTAATGTTTATCAAACTGCTCGTTGTTCCAACATTTAAATTTCTGAAAATTTCTCAATTCGGAACAATCTGTGCAATCATACTCATAATCTAACAACTTTCCATTTCAACAATCTTGCTAAGAAAACGTTGATCTTTTATTTCCTTGCCTTCCTTTTTTTTTTTTAAACACACATCAATATGTTCAACCTCTAAACATACATTGCCTTCCAATTTACAATCGTTGCCACATTTAAAATATGTAGAGGTCCTTTTTTTTAAATATGAACGAACTTCCATAATATGCTTGATTACACACAATCTTCATCATATCAATCAACAAGGTGTTTCCATGAAAACACAGTCAACATAAAACCCGACCCTAATTAATGTTGATATAACCATTGATAATATGTACGATGATTCAATAATATATGCAAAGTGAACATAACCAATTACACACAGTCGCCATTTCCACAATTAGCTATAACCCTGATTGGGCCTAGAAAAACACACAGGTGTTTCCAATTTGCAATTAAGGCCACGTTGTAAGAACACGATGAGTGGAATCATAACGAAAAGAAGACAGGCCTCGGATGCATATAATTGTATGTCCCCATTTGTAATTGTCTAACCAATTTAATCATAGAAATACGAGATAGGGAATCGACAAAAAAAAATCCCTAACCATTCCACTGATAAACCAATATTTGACAACCAGAAGATGCCTGAAGGAGCAAGAACAGTTGGTGATTAAAATCAGGCTCTATCGAAAACAAATATAAGGAGACAATCAAGAGAGTGCTCATTTAACAATAGCACAGAGAATTGGAGTTCTTCAGAGACATATCAGCCATAGGTAAAATACCTTTTGATACCAACACAGTAGTAAGCCACAGGGTCTCCTTATTACTCCCAGCCTGGTCAATGGAACCAATAGTTAGCCATCGAGGAAAGCGACGACAGGTAGGGTAGAAAAAAACAGTGCACATAGTGTGTTTTACGCTTGCAGAGGAGAGGCGGAGTTAACTGAACCGTGACAGTTATTCAAAGAAAACAAAAAGTTATAACCTCTCTATCCATTTTCTTAATAGTCAAAAAACATGACATCAATACCAGTGAGGATGCACAACGCCGAGGTATAACTTATATCACCCCACAATCATACATTGTATATTAACGTTATGGCCACCCAAAGACTGGATCTTGGGATATTTTGGTGAAAGGACAATGAGAATGAGCCCACGACTATTACTCTGGGTTGAACAACTTACCCAACAACCGAATGGAAATCTGAATGCAACTGGATAGGGTTACACACATGACTACGAGGGAAAAATCGATGATAATACACAGAACGAAACCCTCCACCATTAATACAGAGTGATATATACCACATTCATTATTATCCATAGAGACCCATCATGATATTAAACTGGCCGAGCAATAATTCAATCCACCACTTAAACAAAACCCAATCCTTTTGTTTGTAATCCGAAACAATTACAGTCATCACAGAGATAAATATCACATCTTTACACAGTTAAAATTCTCAGGAACACGTAAACCCAAGCATTACTGAGCCATTATTTGTTCATACACAAAGCATAATTCATGGATGGAGTGAAAAAGAACCATACCTGTAAAAAGAGCTTAAAAGGGAGATTTGGTTGAGCTTTCTCCAAGAGCCTGAAATGTAGAGCTTCACAACTAACAGGCCGAAAATGCAACAAGGAACAATGCTAGGGTGACGGCCCATAGTGGGAGTATGGAGTGATGTGCATTTACTGCACGTCGCTTCCATCTCCTATCCTATTCAATTTCAAAGTACAAGACATACAAACATTCACCAATTCATTTAAACATCTATTCAATGCCCAAACAATTGAAATATGCGACGATATCCCTTTCCCAATGAGCCACCCAAACATTCACACGTTAACTTTTTCCAAGTTCTATGCCATATCATATGTATTGCAATGTTATATGTGCCCAAATCAAATCTAATAAGAATCGCATAGCCACTAACCAACCATAGTATAATAGTTAGGATTATCACTAACATCACTTTCACTTTTCCATTTGAATATAACCTTTTAACAAGTGGGTCCCACCTACTAGTATTATATTATTAGCATAGTTTTAAATAATAGGGCTTTAGCAATACTTTGCGGGCGGAATTCATCGTTACGATTTTAATCGTCAACAATGATCACGTCACTATTTTTCAACTTTGGTGCTCTTCAAACTCCCTTAACGATGATTCTATTCGATTAAGATTGTTTCATAGCACCCTCACGGGGGTCGTCGTGAAATGGTATATCGAACTACCACGAGGGACATACGAAACTTTTAATCACATGGTTTTAGTCTTCCTTAACCACTTCCAATTGTCAGTATGTTACGATGCAGGCATAGAACTTATGTCAGCCTTCCATCAGGACAAAGCCACTCATATCTCCGATCACATCCAGGAGTGGTGTAGATGGAACAGGTTGATCAAGACCTACATACCCCCAGAATTCCTACTAAACTGGTTCCTTAAGTCTCTATAGCCTTATATTTCGAATGATTTTTCTACATAGGGGGTTACATCTAAGGAAGAAGCGATTTTTAAATCCCATTAGTTAGATCTCATATATGCTCAGTCTGGGATTTTATACAAGATTCTTCCAGACGCAGCGAGGTCAAACTATGACCCTATACAAAATCTCGAGCCTCATGCTGATGGAATTGTAGGCTCTGCCAATGTGAAATCTGCAGACTCAGTGACAAGCGATTTGAAAGAGTAGTCTCTAAACCAGTCTGTAGGAGGGTCAGCCTCGTCTGTGTCCTCTAATCCCACTCAGTCGGCAGATGTACATTTTGTGCAATCATCGACCAACCCGAATGGTAACCAACAACCATGAGGGAATAAAAATAAAGGACATACTAACAATCGTAAGGGTGGGAAGAATAATGATAAACCCAAGGACAATGTTAATAATGAGAAGTCAAATAATAATGTTGGTGAGGGAAAGAAAAAAAGGAGGAAGGTGAAGTTTCCCTGCAAGATTTGTACAAACAATCACCTTACCCACTTATGCCCCAAACTTGCGGAAGTTGTGAGGCTTTTATCTCTACCGTTGATTGTGCTAACTAATCCTTTTCCACATAATCAGCACATGGCCTCGACCTCCTCAAATTCCATAAATGCGGCAAGTGGAATTCAAAACCCATTGACACAAGACGGTGACCATTTATGCATCAATATGGTGAAATATGAGGTTAACGTGGCCACTCGGTCTCGTGATTATAGTTCTTCGCAGGTCGTACATGGTCTAGAGTCTCCCCCTCCTCCAGAGGTGCCTTTACAGATCGAAAAACTAGAGCCTTTGCCTCATATTCTGAAAGCAATACTCAAGCACTCTTCCCACAATCCTAATGCTAGAGCCGCCCAGAACTTCTCTATTGTTGAGGACCTAGGTCAAACCCCTTGTGTGATGTCGGCTCTGGATATTGTTCATAAAACAAATTAAGTAATCAATAATCATAACTTTGTACTAAAATCAATCAAAAAAAATACCAACAGTTACTGTGTATCAAACTGCTCATTGTTCCAACATTTAAATTTCCCAAAATTGCTCAATTCAGAACAATCCGTGAAATCATACTCATAATCTAACAACTTTCCATTTCAACAATCATGTTAAGAAAACGTTGATCTTTTATTTCCTTACCTTCCTTTTTTTTTTAAAACACACATCAATATGTTCAACCTCTAAACATACATTGCCTTCCAATTTACAATGATTGCCACATTTAAAATATGCATAGGTCCCTTTTTTAAATATGAACGAACTTCCATACTATGTGCGATTATACACAGTCTTCATCATATCAATCAACAAGGTGTTGCCACGAAAACACAGTCAACATAAAATCTGAGCCTAATCACTGTTGATATAACCATTGATAATCTGTAGGATGATTCAATAATATATGCAAAGCAAACATAACCAATTACACACAGTCACCATTTCCACAATTAGCTATAACCCTGATCGGGCCTAGAAAAACACACAGGTGTTTCCAATTTGCAATTAAGTCCATGTTGTAAGAACACAGTGAGTGGAATCATAACAAAAAGAAGACAGACCTCGGCTACATATAATTGTATGTCCCCATTTGTAATTGTTCAACCAATTTAATCATAGAAATACGAGATAGGAACTCGACAAAAAAAATCCCTAACCATTCTACTGATAAACCAATATTTGACAACCAAGAAGATGCTCGAAGGAGCAAGAACAGTTGGAGATTAAAATAGAGCTCTGTCGAAAAAAAATATAAGGAGACAATCAAGAGAGTGCTCATTTAACAATAGCACAGAGAACTGGAGGTTTTCAGAGACATATCACCCACAGGTAAAATACCTTTCGATACCAACACGATAGTAATTTGTCTCCTTATTACTCCCAGCCTGGGCAATGGAACCAATAGTTAGCCACCGAGGAAAGCGACAATGAGTAGGGTAGAAAAAACTAGTGCACATAGTGTTTTTTACGCTTGCAGAGGAGAGGCAGAGTTAACAGAACCGTGATAGTTATTCAAAGAACACACAGAGATATAACCTCTCTACCATTTTCTTAAGAATTGAACAACCTGACATCAATACCAGTGAGGATGCACAATGTCGAGGTATAACTTATATCACCCCACAATCATACATTGTATATTAACGTTATGGCCACCCAAAGACTGGATCTTGGGATATTTTGGTGAAAGGACAATGAGAATGATCCCACAACCATGACTCTGGGTTGAATAACTTACAAAACAACCAGATGGCAATCTGAATGTGACTGGATAGGGTTAAACTCATGACTATGAGGGAACAATCAGCGATAATACACAGAACAAAACCCTCCACCATTAATACAGAGCGATATATACCACATTCATTATTATCCATAGAGACCCATCAGGATATTAAACTGACCGAGCAACGAGTCAATGCACCACTTAAACAAAACCCAATCCTTTTGTTTGTAATACGAAACAATTACAGTCATCACAGAGAGAAATATCACATATTTACACAGTTAAAATTCTCAGGAACACGCAAACCCAAGCATTAATGAGCCATTGTTTGTTCATACACAGAGAATAATTCATGGATGGAGTGAAAAAGAACCATACCTGTAAAAAGAGCTTAAAAGGGAGAGTTGGTCGAGCCTTCTCCAAGAGCCTGAAATGCAGAGCTTCACAACTAACAGGCCGAAAATGAAACAAGGAACAATGCTAGGGTGATGGCCCATAGGGGGAGTATGGAGTGATGTGCATTTACTGCGTGTCGCTTCCATCTCCTATCCTATTCAATTTCGAAGTACAATACATCCAAACATTCACCAATTCATTTAACCATATATTCAATGCCCAAACAATTGAAATTTGCGACAACATCCCTCTCCCAATGCGCCACCCAAACATTCACACGTTAACTTTTTCCAAGTTCTATGCCATATCATATGTATTGCAATGTTATATGTGCCCAAATCAAATCTAATAAGAATCGCATAGCCACTAACCAACCATAGTATAATAGTTAGGATTATCACTAACATCACTTTCACTTTTCCATTTGAATATAACCTTTTAACAAGTGGGTCCCACCTACTAGTATTATATTATTAGCATAGTTTTAAATAATAGGGCTTTAGAAATACTTTGCAGTGGAATTCATTGTTGTGATTTGAATCGTCAACAGTGATCATGTCACTATTTTACAACTTTGGTGCTCTTCAAACTCCCTTAACGATGATTATATTCGATTAAGATTGTTTCACCGCACCCTCACGGGGGTCGTCGTGAAATGGTATATCGAACTACCACGGGGGACATATGGAACTTTTAATCACATGGTTTTAGTCTTACTTAACCACTTCCAATTGCCAGTATGATATGATGTAGGCATAGAACTTATGTCAGCCTTCTATCAAGACAAAGCCACTCATATCTTTGATCACATCCAGGAGTGGTGTAGATGGAAGAGGTTGATAAAGACCTACATACCCCCGGAATTCCTTCTAAACTGGTTCCTTAAGTCTCTACAGCTTTATATTTCAAAGGATTTTTCTACATCTGGGTTTACATCTAAGGAAGAAGCAATTTTTAAATCCTAGAAGTTAGATCTCATATATGCTCAGTCTTGGATGTTATACAAGATTCTTCCAGACGCAGCGAGGTCAAACTATGACCCTATACAAAATCTCGGGCCTCATGTTGATGGAATTGTAGGCTCTGCCAATGTGAAATATGCAGACTCAGTGACAAGCGATTTGAAAGAGTAGTCTCTAAACCAGTCTGTAGCAGGGTCAGCCTCGTCTGTGTCCTCCAATCCCACTCAGTCAGCAAATGTACATTTTGTGCAATCATCGACCAACCTAAATGGTAACCAACAACCAAGAGGGAATAAAAATAAAGTACGTAGTAACAATCATAAGGGTGGGAAGAATAATAATAAACCCAAGGACAATGTTAATAATGAGAAGTCGAATAATAATGTTGGTGAGGGAAAGAAAGAAAGGAGGAAGGTGAAGTTTCCTTGCAAGCTTTGTACAAACGATCACCTTACCCACTTATGCACCAAACTTGCGGAATATGTGAGGCTTTTATCTCTACCACTTGTTGTGCTAACTAATCCTTTTCCACATAATCAGCACATGGCCTCAAGCTCCTCAAATTCCATAAATGCAGCAAGTGGAAGTCAAAATGCATCGATGCAAGACAGTGACCAGTTATGAGTCAATATTGTGAAATATGAGGTTAATGTGGCCACTCAATATCGTGATTACAGTTCTTCGCAGGTCATACATGGTCTAGAGTCTCCCCCTCCTCTGGAGGTGCCTTTACATATCAAAAAACTAGATACCTCACCTTGTATTTTGAAAGAAATACTCAAGCGCTCTTCCCACAATCCTAATGCTAGAGCCGCCCATAACTACTCTATTGTTGAGGACCTAGTTCAAACCCTTTGTGCGATGTCGGCTCTGGATATTGTTCAAAAAAAAATTAAGTAATCAATAATCATAACTTTGTACTAAAATCAATCAAAAAAAATACCAATAGTTACTATGTATCAAACTGCTCGTTGTTCCAACATTTAAATTTCCCAAAATTTCTCAATTTAGAACAATCTGTGCAATCATACTCATAATCTAACAACTTTCCATTTCAACAATCATGTTAAGAAAACATTGATCTTTTATTTCCTTGCCTTCCTTTTTTTTTTTTAAACACACATCAATATGTTTGACCTCTAAACATACATTGCCTTCCAATTTACAATCATTGCCACATTTAAAATATGCACATATCCCTTTTTTAAATATGAACGAACTTCCATAATATGCTCGATTATACACAGTCTTCATCATGTCAATCAACAAGGTGTTGCCATGAAAACATAGTCAACATAAAACCTGAGCCTAATCACTGTTGATATAACCATTGATAATATGTACGATGATTCAATAATATATGCAAAGCAAACATAACCAATTACACACAGTCGTCATTTCCACAATTAGCTATAACCCTGATCGGGCCTAGCAAAACACACAGGTGTTTCCAATTTGCAATTAAGGCCACGTTGTAAGAGCACAGTGAGTGGAATCATAACGAAAAGAAGACAGCCCTCGGTTGTGTTGATACTGAGAGGGGGGTGAATCAGTATCAAGTACAATTTAAAAACCTTTTTCAACTTATACTTAAACCATTCAATTATATCCAATGAGGAATGAACAATAGTATAAGAGTTATACCAATACACCACAATACACCATGCACAATATATGAGAAATAATCAATAGTTTTTGTTCAAGGGAAGTAATGACTTCCAAAGGTAGCTACATCTTCCAAATGTAAAAGGAGGGATAAACCTCCAAGAGGAAGATACAATCCTCAAATATCAAGAGAGATTTGAACTCTCCAT
>SNQJ01S0164794.1:17934-30923 GCA_010110895.2 Picea sitchensis | reverse complement strand
CACCAAAAGACTTCATCCTCCCTTGAAATCCGGCCTTCTTTACTTCTTATTTCCTCTAAAATTTGACTTGTATCAAATGAATGTATAATGATGTTTATTTATACCATTTATGTCACTTCCTTTTAACATTAGGGCCGACCTAAAACTTTCTTATTTTGTAATTCTTTTCTTTAATTATCTTCAGGGCCTACATGTACTTCCTTCCTCAATTCACTTTTTCATCTTCAAAAATTCATTTCTCCTCAACCATGAGGATCCACGTGATGTGCCACATACCACCAAAAACAACATGATGTATACTATCCATTCATGGGTGTTTTATATGCATGTGCATTGTCCTTCATGTCAAAATACTTTTATCAATCTTGCGGTCCAAAACCCATGACTAGGGTTGAAATCAATGACAACAACCAATCTTCCAACAGGTTGCATATAATTGTATGTCCCCATTTGTAATTTTTCAACCAATTTAATCATAGAAATATGATATAGGGACTCGACAAAAAAAAATCCCTAACCATTCCACTGATAAACCAATATTTGACAACCAAGAAGATGCCCGAAGGAGCAAGAACAGTTGGAGATTAAAATCGGACTCTGTCGAAAACAAATATAAGGAGACAATCAAGAGAGTGCTCATTTAACAATAGCACAGAGAACTGGAGGTCTTCAGAGACACATCACCCACAGGTAAAATACCTTTCGATACCGACACAGTAGTAAGCCACAGGGTCTCCTTATTAATCCCATCCTGGGCAATGGAACGAATAGTTAGCCATCGAGGAAAGCAATGACGGGTAGGATAGAACAAACATGTGCACATAGTGTGTTTTACGCTTACAGAGGAGAGGCAAAGTTAACTGAACCGTGATAGTTATTCAAAGAACACACAGATATATAACCTCTCTACCATTTTCTTAAGAGTCGAACAACTTGACATCAATACCAGTAAGGACGCACAACGCCGAGGTATAACTTATATCACCCCACAATCATACATTGTATATTAACGTTATGGCCACCCAAAGACTGGACCTTCGGATATTTTGGTGAAAGGACAATGAGAATGAGCCCACGACCATGACTGTGGGTTGAATAACTTACACAACAGCTGAATGGAAATCCGAATGCGACTGGATAGGGTTACACTCATGACTATGAGGGAACAATCGGCGACAATACACAGAACGAAACCCTCCACCATTAATACAGAGTGATATATACCACATTCATTATTATCCATAGAGACCCATCACGATATTAAACTGACTAAGCAACGATTCAATGCACCACTTAAACAAAACCCAATCCTTTTTTTTGTAATCCGAAGCAATTACAGTCATCACAGAGAGAAATATCACATATTTACACAGTTAAAATTCTCAGGAACACGCAAACCCAAGCATTATTGAGCCATTGTTTGTTCATACACAGAGCATAATTCATGGATGGAGTGAAAAAGAACCATACCTGTAAAAAGAGCATAAAAGGGAGAGTTGGTTGAGCCTTCTCCAAGAGATTGAAATGCAGAGCTTCACAACTAACAGGCTTAAAATGCAACAAGGAACAATGTTAGGGTGACGACCCATAGGGGGAGTATGGAGTGATGTGCATTTACTGCACGTCGCTTCCATCTCCTATCCTATTCAATTTCAAAGTACAAGAAATCCAAACATTCACCAATTCATTTAACCATCTATTCAATGCCCAAACAATTGAAATCTGCAACGATATCCCTTTCCCAATGCGCCACCCAAACATTCACACGTTAACTTTTTCCAAGTTCTATGCCATATCATATGTATTGCAATGTTATATGTGCCCAAATCAAATCTAATAAGAATCGCATAGCCACTAACCAACCATAGTATAATAGTTAGGATTATCACTAACATCACTTTCACTTTTCCATTTGAATATAACCTTTTAACAAGTGGGTCCCACCTACTAGTATTATATTATTAGCATAGAATTCATCGTTGCAATTTTAATCGTCAACAGTGATCATGTCACTATTTTTCAACTTTGGTGCTCTTCAAACTCCCTTAATGACGATTATATTCGATTAAGATTGTTTCACCGCACCCTCACGGGGGTCGTCGTGAAATGGTATATCGAACTACCACAGGGAACATACGAAACTTTTAATCACATGGTTTTAGTCTTCCTTAACCACTTCCAATTGTCAGTATGTTACGATGCAGGCATAGAACTTATGTCAACCTTCTGTTAGGACAAAGCCACTCATATCTTCGATCACATCCAGGAGTGGTGTAGATGGAAGAGGTTGATCAAGACCTACATACCCCCGGAATTCCTTCTAAACTGGTTCCTTAAGTCTCTATAGCCTTATATTTTGAAGGATTTTTCTACATCTGTGGTTACATCTAAGGAAGAAGCGATTTTTAAATCCCAGCAGTTAGATCTCATATATGCTCATTCTGGGATGTTATACAAGATTCTTCCAGACGCACTGAGGTCAAACTATGACCTTATACAAAATCTCGAACCTCATGCTGATGGAATTGTAGGCTCTGACAATGTGAAATATGCAGTCTCAGTGACAAGCCATTTGAAAGAGTAGTCTCTAAACCAGTCTGTAGGAGGGTCAGCCTCGTCTGTGTCCTCTAATCCCAGTTAGTCAACAGATGTACATTTTGTGCAATCATCAACTAACCTAAATTGTAACCAACAACCAGGAGAGAATAAAAATAAAGGACGTAGTAACAATCATAAGGGTGGGAAGAATAATAATAAACCCAAGGACAATGTTAATAATGAGAAGTCGAATAATAATGTTGGTGAGGGAAAGAAAGAAAGGAGGAAGGTGAATTTTCCCTGCAAGCTTTGTACAAATGATCACCTTACCCACTTATGCCCCAAACTTGCAGAAGATGCGAGGCTTTTATCTCTACTACTCATTGTGCTAACTAATCCTTTTCCACATAATCAGCACATGGCCTCGAGCTCCTCAAATTCCATAAATGCGGCAAGTGAAATTCAAAACCCATTGATGCAAGACAGTGACCATTTATGCATCAATATGGTGAAATATGAGGTTGATGTGGCCACTCGGTCTCGTGATTATAGTTCTTTGCAAGTCATACATGTTCTAGAGTCTCCCCCTCCTCTGGATGTGCCTTTAAAGATCGAAAATCTAGAGCCCTCACCTCATATTCCAAAAGAAATACTCAAGTGCTCTTCCTACAATCCTAATGCTAGAGCCGCCCAGAACTACTCTATTGTTGAGAACCTAGGTCAAATCCCTTGTGTGATGTTAGCTCTGGAGGTACTCTAGACATGTCCTTCACAGAGAATTGCCTTGTTATCTGCATTAGGAGCTCTAGATCCTTATGTCTCTAAAGTTATCAAGTTTGACATCATAGATGTGAAGCCTCGCTTGCCTTACCATGTGGCATTCTGAATCCTCATGGGTTACTCAAAGTATGCCATCAAACGTGTTGTTGTTGATGAAGGCATTGTAACATGTGTGATGTCCCTGTTATGTTGGAAATCCCTTGGCTCTCTAACCCTATCTCAATCTCCGACCATGTTGACTTCTTTTGACGGTCGTTCCTTCTGCCCTCGCGGTATTCTTCCTGCCTTCCCGGTCCAGTTAGGTGGAAAGAAAGTAGAGGTGGATGTCGAGGTGGTTGATGCACCCCTTGACTATAACTTGTTACTAGGGTTCAATTGGACTTACACTATGACTGCAATCGTATCGTTTGTCTTCCTTACTCTTTGCTTTCCTCACAATGGGAAGATCGTGATGATTGACCAGTTGTCCTTTGTGTATGCTAGCCCTAATGCATTGGTTGGGATGTTGATCCCCGTGATCGACAATTCTCAGCTAGCAACTGAGAATATCGGTGTCGGAATGTATTCATCCCTTATCGGTACCTTCGACTTCATAGCACTAGTTCATCAGATATACGCCATGTCCAGTAGGTCTTCTTTGTCAGAGAGGTCTATTCCTTTCCGCATTTCATATTTTAACGATCCTTGGACCCTACCTTCCTCGATAGCATCTTGTGAAGGTCAATCACATAATGGAATGGCCATGCCACTATCGGCAGCAGAGATAGTGTATCAAGTTGTTCTTGACTCTTCCGTCGATCCAGATCTTGTTACCTCACAGATGAACGAGGAGGATCTTGTTCTTGAGCCCATGTGGGCCACTTCATCATCTTATTCACATGACTGCCTTGATGATACTTTACCTTCAGATGAAACTATCATAGAGACCATGAATGGTTTTGACAGGCCATGGGATGATATGCATCACCGCTCTTATTTTCTCCCATAACTTTCCAGAATCGAACAAGTTGATTCTAGATCTATCTCGAGTGAGATAATTGGTCAAATCGTAGTTCCACTTCATATGCACGGCATTTATCCTGAAGGAAACATGGTGAGTATCTCTACTACCGTCACGATCGATATCTCTCGTATTCTTGGCAAGATTGAAAATGTATACATCGGTGCGGATTGTTCGACAGAAGAAATTTTTATCTACATCGATCTCTTCAAGGAATTTCGCGATGTATTCGCTTGGTCATATGAAGAGATGCCAAGAATTGACCCTCGAATTGTCGAACATGAAATTAAAACCTACTCGGATGCTAAACCTGTTCAACAACGACTTAGAGTTGTCAATCCTATGAAGGCCCCCGCTATTAAGGCAAACGTAGAAAAAATTCTTAACACTAGATTTATCTACCCGGTTCCCTTGACTGAATGGATATTTGATCCCATTCTAGTGAATAAAAAGCAAGGAACCATTCATGTATGCATGTATTTTTGTGACCTGAATAAATATTGTCTTAAAGACAACTTCTCGACACCCTTCATCGACCATATTCTCGAGGAATGTGCGGGAAGCAAAGTTTTTTCTTTCATGGGCGGATTTTCAGGGTATAACCAAATTCAGATTAAGCCTAGGGACCAACATAAGACGTCATTTATTTTCCCTTTGGTTATTTTTGCATACCGGAAGATGCCTTTAGACTTTAAGAACATCAGAGAAACCTTCCAACAAGCTATGACCTTCACATTCCATGATCTCAAGCACATAGTCGAAGCTTATCTCGAGAATCTTTCTTCTCGTTCCTGTAAGAGAGTAGATCACCCTAAGCACCTTTGACTAGTTTTTGAAAGATGTCGCCATTATCGCATTCGTTTGAACCCTCATAAATGCATCTTTTTCTTTATCTCAGGTCGACTTATAGGATTTTTAGTCTCTGAGAATGGGATCATGGTGGATCCACTAAAGGTTGAGGCAATACTTTGATTGCCTCCTGTTGAGCACTCAACACAACCTAAAAAATCCTTTGTCAATTTTTTACTTTTTTGGGTACCACTTGATCTTCTGCACTTTCTGATTCGATTTCATTTTTTTTTAAGAATGTTTTGTCTTTGCTTATTTTCATGATGCTCATCATCTATTCATATTTGCTTGAACTTATGAAACTTCATGACTAAAAATACCTTAAACACCTGAATAAATAATCATTGGAAAAACACTTCACCCGATGCACCCAAATTCGGCATCGAAACGAATTCAAAGAAGAAAAGGAAACAACTTGGAAAACCATGATTGTTGAACACCGATCTCCGTCGGCATTGGCAAAAGGAATTTTTTGTTTGTGTCAAGTATTGCATAAGGATATCATCAATAGTTGATTCCCCTTTGGCATCGGTAAAAGACGAGGGGGATAGACGTTAACGAAGAATGAAAAGACATTGTCGATAGTCGATGTCCTGATGCGCTTCATTGGTACCAGGGAAAACCCAGAAAGATCATCGCCAACATTTTGACCAAAATAAAATTTATCCCCGATCGTCGATCCCCAATGCATTTTCGGCATTGGGACTTTTTCAAGGGAGTTTTTTCGAAATCACTTTGATAGGTTTTTCACCGATCCCAGACACTTTTTCAGCATCGGCATGCTAAGGTTTGTTTTAGAACGAGTAACTTGAAGAAATTCCCGACTCCGATTAATACAAGCGAATTAAGTCACCGGTCCTCAACGCCACATGTCTTTACCAGGTAAGAGGGTCTTATGGTCTAGTGTTATCTTGAGTTAACCTTGGCTCCTTAGGTCCGATTCATACCTCCGAGTACGCGTTTCCGCATCAGCGATGTATGGTAAATCGATCGGCGTAGGAACTTTTTGCAAGGGGATATCAACAAAAATGTTCATAACATACCCCCAATCCCTGATCCACCCACTGAGAGAGCGACACGATGGGATTTTTTAGCATAAGATACGATAGTATTTTGAGCATTTAAAGAGCTAATTAATACATGATCCTGCATTAGTTGCTACCTCGTGCGCCAATCAAAACAGTCATTTAAAATTACTGATAGACCGCATCACCACCCGCGCCTCCACCGTCAACCCACGATGCATTTAAGATTTAGAGATTAGGCGGAAGATTTGTTACAATTTCACTCATAACCCAAATTGAATGGCTGATGTGACACGGTAATATCTTTCTTATTAAAATTCTCTTGAGCCGTTGTAAACTAAATCATTCTGTGCATAAGAGAATTCCAGAGCATCTGAAGGAGCAAGATGAGCAACTCGAAGGTTGTATTGATTCCGTGATTGTCAAAATAACCAGGTATTAACAAGCTTCAAAGGTATGTATCCGAGTCCGTAAATTTGTTGGTTGCAATTCCTATGTTTTTATCCAGTTGTTGTTTTACATAGTCTCTAAAGTTTTACTTTAGTTGCAGGAACAATGTCGCCAAGAAAGAAAACCACTAGACGATCGTCGAGGGCACCGAAGTTGAAAGAACCAGAGGTAGGCGAAGGCTCTTCTCCAGGGATCGCAAAACAATTGGAATACCCTCTGAGGTCGGAACCTGTCATTAACACGGGAATGAAGATGGTTTTCATCCAACCTTCGACCTTTGGAGATACAGAGGCAAGCACATGATCGAATATGGTGCTCACACATTGGGGGGATCTCTTTAATAGGATCAGTCGAGAGGAGTACCCAGGATATGTCCCACACAGTGATCCAGACGTAAGGGCACTCGACGACCAAGTATTCTCGAACATCTAATGGTCGTATCTACATATGGTGGCAAGTAGAACCCCCATTTCTCCCTACACAGAAGTTCTTAAATGGCTCATTAACCACATAGACACACAGAAGTGTCTAATCAATGATGACAATGGAGGGTGTGTCGGATTTTTCCTCTTGGTAGAAGTTCAGAAGTATTACAAACTCGGGGACCTAGAGGAGCGGCTAAACACAGACTTCGTCGTGAAGTTCTACGAACACTACAACACCAGCCAAGTGATGGCCTCATGGTGGAGGGAGGACAAGAAGTTTACCAACTAGAGAACTGGCTGGTATGGGACAGCTAACTTAAGTGAGCCATACGTCTATTTGATGGCCCTCATCTTTCTCTCTGGCGATTTTACAGAGAGAAAGATTGCCCCAGGTTTTCAGAGGGATGGATGCCTTTGGCATACACAGTTGCGATCGTCGAGTGTAGCTTCAACTGGGGAGCAATAATCTCCAAGCAACTGAGCATCTGTGTGCAGCAGGCCTGGGCGCCGAAGGAAGGGGGAGCACCAACGTTTTACATGCCTTCATACTTTCTCGATGTCATGTGCACCGGAAACATCTTCGTCAACATGAATCTGAGTTGGCATGTTGCAGAGCTCCTGGTCCATGTCTACTTCAGTGTGCTATGGGAAAACAGGTATAAGAAATCCTACTCCCTCACCTGCGATGAATTCATCACCCGAATTTATTTTATTCTTTTTAAGAAGGAATGCCCAAGGCTTTCGGCAGCAGCCAAAAAGATGATAGCCAAGGTAGGCCATTGGTATTTGGATGAGCGCGCCACCTACATCAGGGTGTTCGGGGCCACTAGAGAGCCACATATCCTACCAGCTCATGTCCCAGACCAGCTTGTCGTAGGATAAATATGCTATCAAACCATCTTGCAAGGCTACAATGCCACCCTGGTCAAGGACAAGAAACGAGTTTTCATACCCTATGGTTTCCATGTATGGTTCTACTTGGTAAAGGATATCGCTCAAGCCAAACAAGAAGGGTTGAGCCAACTCAAGTTCAAATTCCTGACGGGTCGATTCTGCAAGCACAATCCAAAGGGACTAGTCTTGCAACATGCTTCACAAGTGTCATCTTGATGGTCGTATGCTCACAACAAGTTAAAAGACAAAGTCTTCATAGAAAATTCCTTGTATTGGGACGAAGTGGTACAAAGGATGGTCAACCCAAAAATGACCAGGCTCAGGGCCATGAGCCTGGATGAACAGGCGATGACAATAGAATAGTCGACTCAAGAGGCTCTCAGAGCCAGGGAAGAAATCAGAGTGGCAGAGACCACAGAGGTGCAAAATAGGGGACTGACTATGACACCGGAGGCATGGGTTGTTAATGTTTAAGCCATTATTATAGTTCTTTGAATTTCTATAGATAATAGAAACATAATACAAGATCACTGAGAAATACACAATCACAAGAGACACAGCATTTATCATGGGAAACCCTCTAGGGGAAGAAAACTCAGCAAAACTTCCTTATTATAGATAGCCAATACAATGCCAAGAGATAACTCAAACAAGTACAGAATTTCCTCTCACAAAGATGCGCCTCTCTCTCTCTCTCTTCTCCAACTGCGGCTCTGAAACTTGTCTCTCAATGAACAAGTGAGTGTGTCTAAGTGAGGCGCTAGCCTCCTTATTTATACAAGACTAGCACGTGTGGGAGTGTCCTTTCACTAGCAGGGCCGACTTCTTCTCCTGGGTGGTTATAACCACCTTTATTATATTCTGAGGCCTCTTTGATATATTCTAGGGCCGACTTCTTCTTTTTCCTATTACATTTATATTATGACCAATCCACAAAAGGGGATTTGGTCCTTTTACAATAGCTGACATGATCAATCCATAATGGGGATTGATCCAATGAATAATATATCAAATAAGAATAAGAATACACTTTGCAATTACATTATTTCAACAATCCCCCTTAACAAGAAGGGTATTCTACAGCAGCATCAGACGAGAGAGAGGCCTTTATCATCAACAACATCAAGAGGACAGCATCATCAATATCATCTTGGAACACTGACTGGCGTATCTATAAATCATCGAAAGTTTTCTTCATCGACGGCATCGTCATTCTCAAAGGAATGCAATCATCATCTGCATCAATATGTATTAGTATAAAACAATACATCATCAACATCACAGCATGAGGCTAGCTCATCATAATACAGGATTGGCTTTACGTCACAATTGTCAAGCTAGAAGGTCAGTACTCGTCTTGCTTTATGTCACAGCAATCAAGATGGAAGCAAGATACTAGACTGGCTTTACGTCACAGCGTCTCAAGCTGGAAGCACAGTACTAGTCTCATCTCAATGTCTTTCTTTACGTCACAACCATCAAGTTGGAAGCAAGATACTAGACTGGCTTTACATCACAGCTTCTCAAGTTGGAAGCACAATACTAGTCTCATCTCATCATCTTTCTTTACGTCACAACCATCAGGTTGCAAGCAAGATACTAGACTGACTTTACGTCACAGCTTCTCAATCTAGAAGCTCAGTACTAGTCACATCACATATTCTTGCTTTACATCATAGCAACAAAGATGGAAGAAAGATATGTGTCCTGCTTTACGTCATAGCAATCAAGCTGGAAGCAGGATACTGGACTAGCTTTACGTCGCAGTTGTCAAGCCGGAAGCACAGTTCTAGTCTCATCACATCATCTTTCTTTACGTTACAGCAATAAGGCTGGAAGCAAGAGATGTCTCATCACAGCAACTACTCCCCCTTTCAAGGAAGGTTCTTTCGAACTATACCAATATTATCTAGAAAGTGCTCAAACTTTACACGAGATAGAGGCTTGGTCAACACATCAGCAACCTATTCATCTGTGCTAACGTACTGGAGCTTTAAGGCTCCTCTCTGCACCATGTCACGGATGTAATGATAACGGATCTCTATGTGCTTTGACCTATCATGGAATATAGGATTCTCTGTCATCTTTATGCAACTCTGGTTGTCACATAGGATCGTGGTTGCTTTCATCTCTAGGTCAAATAGGTCGGTCGCCAACTTTTGAAGCCATATAGCTTCGCAGCTGGAAGAACATCTAGAAATGTATTCTACTTCCACTGTGCTAAGAGCAATGTTGGATTGCTTCCTACTCTGTCATGAGAGCATGGCTAATCCCAAACTGAAACAACATCTTGAAGTGATTTTCCTGTCAGAAACACTTCCTGCCCATTCTGAATCATTCTATCCACTCAATGTGAAATCATGATCTCCATCATAATTGAGACCATAATCTAATTACCCTTAAGGTACCTCATCACATGTTTTGTAGCCACTAGGTGAACATTTCTGGGTTCTACCAGAAACTGACTCAAGGTGTTCACAAAAAAACAAATATATGGTCTAGTGTTCATCAAGTACATCAACAATCCAATAATCTGTCTATACAGTGTGGCATCAATCAATTCTGATGAAGTATCGACCAGCAACTTCAGCTTTGTTTCCATGGGTATATTCATGATCTTGCACACTAACATGTCGAATCTCTTCAAGATTTCGACTGTATACTTCCCTTGCTTAAGGAAGATCCTCTTTGGACTC
Source organism: Picea sitchensis (assembly GCA_010110895.2). Lineage (NCBI taxonomy): Eukaryota > Viridiplantae > Streptophyta > Pinopsida > Pinales > Pinaceae > Picea > Picea sitchensis. The sequence goes on along the minus strand of SNQJ01S0164794.1, from coordinate 20,266 downwards.
TGCCATACCTCAAGACCTAAGAAATAGTGCATTAAGCCAAGGTCTTTCATCTCAAATTCTGAAGCAAGTCTCTTCTTACATTCAATGATGATCTTTTCTTCTCTAGTTAAGAATAAGTCATCCACATATAGTAATAGTATTACTGGATCATCGTTCATAACCTTGAAGTAGAGGTTAGAATCTTCTTTACTCTTAGTAAAGCCCAAGATCGTCAAAAAGTTGTCTATTCGGCCATACCAAGCTCTAGGAGCTTGCTTCAATCCGTACAAGGATTTCTTCAACTTGCAAACATGAGACTTCTTGTCTTCAACTTCAAATCCTTGAGGTTGCTCTATATACACTTCCTCTTCGATAACACCATTTAGGAAAGATGTCTTTACGTACATCTAGTGTAACTTCCACTTCATCTTAGCTGCAAGGGATATGATGGTCCTGATCGAAGTGTATCTAGCTACAGGAGCGAATGCTTCTTCATAGTCAATGCCTTCTTTTTGAGAAAAGCCACAAGCTACAAATCTTTTTTTATACTTCACAATACTTCCATCAGCAGCATGTTTTATTTTGAAGATCCATCTGGATGATACCACATCCTTGCTATTCGGTCTGGGAACTATTTCCCATACATCGTTATTTATTATGGATTGGTATTCTTTTGTCATGGAATCTACCCATTCTTTCTTCTGAATGGATTCTTCAAAGCAAGTAGGCTCCTTTTCTATGAGATCACACATCAAAGCCATATAACTAGAGAATGGCTTAGGTCTCTTCACATGTCTCGTGGTTCCTTCGGGAACACCATATTTCTCTCCATATTGAATAAGCTTTCTAGCCCAAGTTGTGACTTCCCTCATTGGTTCAACAGCTCTGGGAACCTCCCTCACTGATTCTACAACTCTGGGGATTACGGGTTCCTCTTCATATGCCTCTTCAAGCTGGAATTTTCTCGATTTCTTGAGCGTTGCATCTTCATCAAAGGTCACATCCCTGCTGATCTTTGTGGAAGTGACCTAGTATGTATATCCTGAAGGCCTTGGAGACCTCACAGTATCCCACAAATATTCCCTTATTTCCTGTGGGTTCCAGCTTGTTTCTTTTCTCTTTCGGTATATGTATGAATACTGTGCAGCCAAATATTTTGAGATGGCTTACCTCTGGTTTCTTTCCGGTGAACATCTCTTATGGGGTCTTGAACCCAAGTGCACTATGGGACAATCGGTTTTGCACATATATGGTTGTCATTGTCGCTTCTGCCCATAAGCACATAGGAAGATCTTGATCGTGGATCATGGTCTTCACGGATTCCATTATCATTATGTTCTTTCTTTCAACCACATTGTTTTGTTGAGGATTATAGGGAGTAGCGAGTTCCCTCTTGATCCCAACATATTTTCAGAAGTTCACGAACTCTTTTGAGGTGTACTCTCCTCCATTATCTGACATAAGTATCTTGATCTTTCTTTTAGAAAGATTCTCTATTAAGGCTTTGAATTCCTTGAATTTGTTGAACACTTCATCTTTAGATTTCAAGAGATACAACCAGGTATTTTGAGAATAATCATCAATAAATGATACATAATATACATACCCACTAATGGAGGATGATGGAATTGGGCCACACACATCTGAATGAATGAGTTCTAGGACACCTTCTGCTTTGTTGTCTCTCTTCGAAAAAGGGTTCTTGACGTTCTTACCTTGTGCACATCCATTGCATACGCCTTCATGGTCAACCTTGAGTTCTAGTAAACCTGTGACCGCTTTGCATATGTATGGTAGCGCCTTGTAGTTAATGTGATCTAATATTCTATGCCAAAGTTCACATGGATTCTCAATGGCGTGGGTCATGGCAGCTTTTGAGTGACCCTTTAGCTTATACAAGCCATTTTCTTCTTTTTTGATGATGATTGCTTCATTTATGGTTTCTCCTTTAGTATGTTGCCTTCTGCAACCTTCACTCTAGCTTCCTCAGGGTTATTACCTGTGACCTAGAACAAGGTCAACAAAATAGCAAGCAATAGTAATATCATTTTGATAATATAAAGCAATAGCATGAACAATCATCACAGTTGCTCCTTTAGAGCTATCACTTGTAATTTGTCTAAAGAAAAGATTAAAGGTAAGGAATACAATACAAAATGAGGTCAACACTCTCATAGTGTTGTGATCAAACATTCCTCCAAGGAAACTTGGAACTAACACACGAGATTCTTCCTAGAGGAGGTGTTAGTTGTATCAGACAAATGATTACGTTAAGCATTTACCTCTATATGCTCACATACTATCAAGTATGATATTTTACAAGGATTATTATCTCAACTATAGTTATCAACTT
>SNQJ01S0164794.1:0-17924 GCA_010110895.2 Picea sitchensis | reverse complement strand
AGCCTCCTTATTTATACAAGACTAGCACGTGTGGGAGTGTCCTTTCACTGGCAGGGCCAACTTCTTCTCCTGGGTGGTTATAACCACCTTTATTATATTTCAGGGCCTCTTTGATATATTATGGAGCCGACTTCTTCTTTTGCCTATTACAATTATATTATGACCAATTTGCAAAAGGGGATTTGGTCAACTGCAGAATGACCTATACCTGCAGAGAGTATATTATGGAGAGAGTAATCGATCAACTGCAGAATGACCTAGACCTCGTAGAAATGGAAAGGGTCCCTACCGACAACCCAGTTGAAAGATGGGTAGATCCAAGTGGCCCAAAGATAATACAAATTGAAGAAATCATCGGGCTAGATAACCCTAAAGTTACAACACCACAAGCTGGATCACCAGTGGATGTTTCATCTCAGCCCAAGATCGCAAGGTCATCAAGGAGAGAAAGTTCACCAAACTCCCTCCATGACTTAATAACAATTTATGATGATGAGGATAGTTCGGAGGTGTCCTTGGTGACTCTTGTGCAAATCATAGAAGAGAAGGAGCCTGAGAAGGCATCTTCCCCAGCTCTGGATGCTCAAATTTGAGGCCTTCCATAGAATGACCATGAGATCAAAAGTGTCTTAGACACTGAGTTACTTGATGTACCAGATACCCAAGTGGATATCCCAGAGGATGATTTAGGATCGGGTGAACAAAAATAAGAAGTTCCACAGCAGGAAATCGAAATCTCAACAGCCAATTATCAAGTAAGTACCGAGCCAGCCTCGGATGCTTCAATTTCAGTCGGTACTTTACCTCTTGATGAGAAACAACTAGAGGCCAGACCTTTGAAGCACATGGAAGAGGTTCAAGAAACCAGTCTTGAAAATATATACACCGTCGGGAGCTTGGGAAATATGCTTACCTGGGGAGATCAGCAAATCCCCGAACTCATGGATGAGATTGTTGACATACAATCCATACCCTATGACCAGAAGAGGAAAGGCATCATGAAGAGAACCACCAAGAAGAGGAGGCTTACTCTGGATCGCTCCATCCTCATCACAACAAAAGAAAAGTTGATTAGCACGGAGCATGCCAAGACATCTGAGCTTATCAGCACAGGGATGGAAATCACAGATGCCACCCTGGATAGAGCGAAAAGGGATGAAGAGGAGATGGTCGTTGTGCTTAAGGATTTGGAACATCTACACCATTTGGAGAAATATTATCAATACTCCACATAGGCCACGGTGTTCTTGAGAAGCAAATTCCAAGACACCTACAGTAAATTCACAAATGAGCGGCACCTTTTCACTGAAGGAATAGCCAATTTCCAAGAAGACACCCTCATGGCATTAGCGACGTGAAAAGATATGTAAATATGGTATGAGAAATCACTCTAAGCAATGGAAAGGATCGATTACATCAACGTCGTTCAATAGGGCCGAGACACCGAAGAGCATGGCATTCGGCTACTAATGGATAGTAGCATCGATCGTATAAAGAAGTCAGTCAAATACTGGGTGAAAATGGCCCAAGAACCTCATCAGGAAATCCAAGAGAAATGGTCTGAATGTGAAAAGAGTTGGACCAATATCAATCGAGCGATGAGAGACATCGGCCTCCCAGAATTCGTCACACCCGATGACTTTGTCGATTTGCATGACATAGTCAAATTACAAAGGTGGCGAACATGGCGCCAGGTCAAGTACAACAGTTCATGGAACACCTGATCAAGGATCAGACTGTGTTGCAACAGTTAAGTGCTATAATAGTCAAGTATCGGGCACAGGTAATAGAGATAAGGGATATCCTTTCGACCCCAATGGAACAACACATATTCTTGTATGCCAACACATGCAAGGATATCTTTGTCAAATGGTCGGAGTACGAGAAGAGTCATCCACTCAAGTGAAACATTTGATGACTCTTAGAAGACTGAGCGATGAAAGCACCATGTGGATATGTTTTGTTTTACTTAGCTTTCACTTTTGATAATTATTTTTAGTTACTAATATGTTATAACTAAAGGGATCGGCCTATAGGAAAAGGTGGATGGTTTTTTCAAAGACCCCTCATTTTTAGATTTGTAAAGAACTATTTTTGAGCTACCTTAATTGAGAAGTCTTGTTTAGGACCAAAGACAAAGTTTTTATGTTTTTCATCAAAAGCGTGTGTGATTGGATCTGAAGAAGAATTATTTCCGATTTTATCTCATGAATGGATGTTGTAATGAGTAAGAGCCTATGAATCTGTTGATAAGTTATCTAATTCAATATTTTTATAAGTTCTTGTCTCTAATGATGAAGAGTAAATTGTTGTGTTAATATGTGATTGATGATCAGAGTTAAGGAAACTATTTTTCTTTCCATTGTTTATTGCATGTATGTTTTCTCCTGATAATTGTATCTCAGACAATAATTGGAACACCAGCAGGTTAATGCATTAGTACTAGGCTTGTTGTAGGTGTAAGAATCATTATCTGCATGCTTGAGTATGCAGGTTATCTGGATCTCGGCCTTCTTCAGTAGTTAAGTCATTTCCCCTTTGTTACCCAGCTGGTTTATACCAGCATTTATCTTGTATCAGTCCAACCTATAAGAGAAAATACAAAAAGAGAACGTTTGAAATGAAGGAGGAGCTTTCACAATAAGACATAATGTCAATCACTACATAAAGCCCATCGATTAATTGGTTGGATCACAAGATCTGGAGAACCATTCCACCATTAAATGTTGCAGATTTTAATTGGGCCTTGCTGGCGAGTTTGGTTCCTACTGTTGATTTAAAGGGATTTAGGACCCCTCAACAGAATTGTCGCTAGAAGGAGGGCTTGAAGAATGAATGGCTAACAATATTTTGTACATAATTTTTCACACAGCCTGTAGATTCAAAACAACCCACATGCATGGCTAGTCATTCCCAAGACAACCCACACACACTAAGTACTCTGAAAATGAGTAACTCGCCCCAGCAAGAGGAATAACATCTATTCCATGATATACCTTACCCTCTTCCTCATGAGGATTTGAACCAGTTCAGAAGACTCACAAGAGCTTACGCCCGACAAAACGGAGCGTTGCCCTTAGCTATGTTACTTCCTCGTAGAAAACAAGTAAGCAAACCAGTGGTCGATACCCCCGACCAGGTTTTTTTTCACACAATAGAAGACCTAATAGATTTCACCCTCACTGAAATGTAACATCCTCTTAATATAATCCCCGAAACACCAGTTGGCAACTGCTCCGACCCTGACAATTTTTCCAACGAGGAAGGGTTTAACTCAGAACGCTCAGTTTCAGGATCGGACGACATGGAAGATAACAATGATCAAAATGAAGAAAGGGGAAAAACACCTCAGAATAATCAACCTTGGTTGGAAACAGATGCTCTGGCCATCCTTGGACAAGTGCATAACCTTCCCCGACATCCAGAAAAGTTACTCCCTAAATTTGACCCCGAAACCTCAGGATTGTCGGAAGACCATATCAAAAAATCTATACTAGTTATCAAACTGATGAATGTCCAACATGAAGATGTAGTATGCATTATTTTCCCCTATACGTTTGAGAATTCTGCCTCCATGTGGTATTTTAACTTACCTGTAGGATCCATAACTGGTTGGACAAAGTTTCAAAAAGATTTCCTAGATAAATTTGTAGAAGAAACCACTATAGGAGCTTTGATGGTTGAGTTGTTCACTGCCACCATGAGTTCAAAGGAGAAGGTTAAAGACTTTAATCAACGGTTCACCACTACCCTAAACAAATTTCAACCCGAAGCTAAACCCACTCAGGAGTTGCAAATCAAGGTATATGCTAATCCTCTCCCAGCCTCTATTTCCATGTTTGTAAAATGGGCCGCCAAAACAATAGAATTCCAAATGAAGGGATGTAAAGAAGGCTAGGTCTCACTAGTTAAGAAGGAACTTCAACCTCCTCCCAGGAGAGGACTCCTGTTGACTAGACCCTGGGAAAAAAAATAAAACAAGATCTCGAAAAGGGAAGTGGAGACATAGAAGACCTACAACGCATGGTTAAGAAATTGTCAAACGAAATCATAGACATGAAAATAAGTGCAGGGGAAGGGAACCAAGGCCAGAGGCCCTATAAACCCTTTTTTAAAATAAATCCACCTTTCAAATCAAATATTGAACCCCCCCATCCAACTTAAACATCGATATGGGAAATGTAGCATCCGACTCTTTCTGTACATATCACCAAGAGAAACACTCTGAAAGAGACTACCCACAATGGGTGCATGTCATGAATTTCATGGCCAACTGGCTTCTAGATGAAGTTTCCCTAACCAAACAGTCAACCGGCTTAGCTATGAATATTGTCGATCAGGAAGAAGTTGATCCACCAGAAGAAACGGCCATGCTGATATGGGACCCTGACCTACCAATGCCTTCCGATGACCTATTTGAGTTTCAAGAACCACCTTCAGAAGTCTTGGCTGTGAAAACATGAAGTAGGGGTCAACCTGTCTCAAATGACCTCACTACGACCCAAACTTTGGCAAGAAAACTAGCTCCTGATCACCCGAAAGAACCTTTTGTCCCCCGAAGAATCCCTATAAACATCCATACACGATAATCTCCCAAGCTAAACTACAACATAGTAGAAGAATTGAAAAAGTTGAAGGAAAATATATCAGTCATGGACATGTGTAGAATCCCTCGGCAAAGGGACTTTCTGCTATAGGCATTCAAATCAGTAGAAAATATTACAACAAGCACTGACCAAGGAGAAAATATAACTCCCACAGATCTAAGAAATAAACCAATTGTGAATGCCTGCTCTGAAGATAAGAAGGGAAAACCTTTTGTCCCATTGTTCCTTTTGACATTTGAAGTCTTCAACAGAAACCTCCATAACTACTTGGTTGACTCAAGAGCATCCTCTAATGTTATGTCTTTGTCTAAATGCAATAAATTAAACATAGTCCCTCTCAAAAGTGATAAGCATGTGATACAACTAGACAGAACACAGGTAAAATTTATGGGAGAACTCAAAGATGTAATGATCAGAATGGCGACACATCCTAAGTTTGTTCAAGTAATTGACATCATTGTAGTAGATATCCCAGAAGCCTATGGATTGCTATTGATTCGAGATTGGTCTAATAATTTAAACAGATACTTTAGTAAAGACTAGGCTCACCTTTGGCTGCCATTGAAAGGACACATGAATATGATCAAAATCAATAGGGAAACATATCTAAAACACACGGTCACAGACCTAGAAACCCCTAATGAACCCTCATCCACAGATTTCACCATGCTAGGAAATTATTCATGTGATTCTAATTTCAGGAATTTCTCCCCCCTCTCATATGATGTACCTCTTACTAAAAACTCCAAAGTAAGTTTTCAAGAAAATTTGCCAACGACGATGGAGGAAACCCTCTTCTATCGAGAACAGGCGTTAGAAACCGCAGAATAGATAGGAGGAAAGAAGGAAAGTGATAAGGAAGAGGAAGTTGATAGGTTTTTCCCACAAGTTTGGACCTTATACTTCAATGGATCTAAATCACAAGAAGGGTCAGGGGCAGGGTGAATCCTCATTGATCCAAAAGGAAAACGAAATTTCATGTCCTGTAGACTAGCATTTGAATGCACAAACAACAGCGCCGAGTACGAAGCTCTAGTACAAGGGATAAATAAATCCATGGACTTAAACGTTAAAGAATTGAAGGTTTTCAGAGATTCTGAAATCATCGTTAGACAAGTAAGGAACATTATACATTGCAACTCTCCCCACCTAAGGAATTACCAACAAGAAGTGCACAGACCAATAGAACATTTTGAATCCTTCAACATCGCAACGATCCCCAGAACAAAGAACATTCTTGTTGATTCTCTGGCCACTGCTGCCTCAAGGCTATCACCTTTAGAAGATTATGAAGCCTCTCGGTTCACTATGGAGCTACTCTACAAACCATCGGTGCTGAATAATATTTCTAATTGGAAGGTCTTTGAAGGGGATGAACAGATCATAAACATTTTTACCAATCAGGATAATTTTAAAGACATGGTTATTGACAATGAAGTATTCCAGGAGAAATCAGCAGAAGTCGATTCTCATACAAATCAATCAACTAACAAACTAAGGTCTCACAGGATACCGAAAGGAGTGGCCAATTTAGAAAACCTTTTTGACCTAAGGGAAAGATTTAAAGGGTCAAAGAACGCAAAGACGGTGCGTTCTTGTCCCATGCATGAAACTATAAATATAGGAACCCCGAAAAACCCCAAGAATATAAATCTCAGCAAGACAGTATCTAAAGAGGAAAGGAAGGCTTATCTCAAACTTTTCAGATAATATCAATATGTTTTTGCATGGTCCTACCGAGATCTGAAAACTTATGATACTTGTATCATTCAATACACTATCCCATTAAATCATGAAGTGACACCCTTCCAACAGAAGCTCTGGAATTACCACCCATCCCTAGAGCCTCTCATGTGTCATGAGTTAAAGAAACTACTAGATTCCAAGATTATCTTCCAGGTTATACACTCTGCATGGGTAGAAAATTTGGTTCCTGTGAGGAAAAATTAGGGGGAGATCTGCCTATGCATAGATTTTAGAAACCTCAACAGAGCTTCAAAAAAGGAAAACTACCCAATCCCACTAATGGAGCAACTCTTGCAGACCGTGTCTGGCTCTGATATTTTCTCCCTGTTGAATGGTTTTTCAGGTTACAACCAAGTTCTAGTTTCAGAGGAAGACCATTTGAAGACTACCTTCTAAACCAAGTGGGGAACCTTTGCATATAAAAGTATGCCCTTTGGGTTAATCAATGCAGGGGAAACCTTCCAAAGGGCCATGGATGTATCATTTCGAAGAATAATCAACGAATTTGCAGTAGTCTATTTGGACGACGTGACTGTGTATTCAAAGAACATAGAAGATCACATCCAACACTTAACCCAGATTTTTGAAAGGTGTAGGAAATACGGTATCTTCTTAAACCCTAAGAAAACTATCTTTGGTGTCGAGGAAGGTAAATTGCTAGGTCATATTATATCTCAAGCAAGGATTCGCATAGACCTAGAAATGATTAGGGATATAGCTCAGCTTCCATTACCCCACAACAAAAAGGCTATGCAATATTTCTTCGGGAAAATCAATTTTGTAAGAAAATTTACCCCTGATTTTGCTGAAACTATCAAACCCTTACAAAAAATGATCCGCAAAGATGTTGAATTTAAGTGGGATGATGAACGAAAAAGTGCCTTCAGAAATATTAAGGCTGCAATATCTCAAACCCTAGTATTGTGAAGCCCCGACTTTGGCAAAGATTTCTTCCTCTACACGTGTTCTTCCGACCAATCGTTAGTCGCAGTATTGGATCATAAGGATGATGACAATAATGAGGCCCCGGTCTCATTTATGAGCATCAATCTCCAAGGGGCCGAACTGAATTACCCTGCTATAGACAAATAGGATTATGCGGTGTACAGGGCAGTGAAACACTTCAGATCTTACATTTTGAAGAACCATACCAAAGTCATTGTGCCTCACCCTACATTCCGATCCCTATTCACTCAATAGAAGATGGGGGAAAGAAGAAGAAATTGGATGGAAGTAGTCCAGGAATTTGATCTATATATAAAACCTGCTAAATTGGTTAAGGGACAAGGGTTATGCAAATTGGTAGTTGAAGCCTAGGACTAAGTAAATGAAGACTTTGGATGGGATAATGAATTAGTATTGTGGTGTGGTGAAGCTTCATATGTCTCCCCAAGGCAAGAGTCTTGGTATGAGAAACTAACTTATCTCCTGCATCATGGAACTTGCCCAGAAAACCTAAATCCTAGGGAAAGGAGAGCCCTTAGGTTAAAATCAGCACAATATCGCCTCATAAATTCAGTGCTCTTCTGTGTTAATTATGATGGGGTACTTTTAAGATGTCTCGAATGTGAATATGTAGACAAAGTTCTGAAAAAAATCCATGATCGTCCTGCAAGTGGAAATTTCCTAGGAAACACCAATGCTCATAAAATACTGAGAGTTGGCTATTATTGGCTTACTTTGTTCAAGGATGCTCACACATACGCTAGAAACTATAAAACTTGTCAAATAAGAGGGGGGAGGGAAAAGAGAGCAGTTGTCCTGCTCCAACCCGTGGTTGTTTCCAGGCCATTCGAGCATTGGGGGTTAGATATCATAGGAGAAATTACATTGATTTCCTCAAAACAACATAGATACATATTGACTGCCACAGACTATTTCATGAAATGGGCAGAGGCCATCCCTGTGACTCATGTAAACGAAAAGGTGGTGACCCAATTCATAGAAAAATAGTTGATCACAAGGTTTGATGTGCCTTCCGTCCTTGTTTTTGATAATGTCGCTTACTTTTCTTCCACCCTATTAACAAAGTTTGCTCTAGATACAGGAATCATAATTAGATACTTTGCAAACTACTATCCACAAGGGAACGAAGTGGAAGAATAAACCAATAAGAACCTAGTGAGGATATTAAAGAAAACAGTTGCATACAATCAGAGGAACTGGCACAATTCACTCCATAACGCTTTATGGGTTGATAGAGTAACACCCAAGGAAGATATAGGAAATTCCCCATACTTTCTGGTATACGGACAGGAATCCATCCTCCTGAACGGGCTATATCTTCCATCTCTTCAACTTTCTCAGGATTCTAGAGGACATCCCTCATCAGTCATACAACAAAGAATTGATACCCTCCTCATGTTGGAAGAAGAAAGGGAGAAAGAAAAATCAAATTCATAGTTCATCAGCAGATAGTTAAAAGGTGGTTTGATAAGCATAAGGCTAAAGAGAAGAATTTTGAAGTGGGAGACTTAGTCCTAAAATTGGACAGATAAAATGAACCGAAAGGAAAACATTCTAGGTTTTAGAATCTGTGGCTCGGACCTTTTCAGGTAGCCGATAAAATTGGGGTAGGCATGTATCGATTGCAGAATATGAGGGGGGAACCTGATTCCCTCCCAGTGAATGGCCAAGCCCTAAAACAATATTTCCATTAAAAAAAAATGTGTGTGTATTTTCACGATGTTTTGTTTTAGGTAGGTCGATTGTGGAATGCATTTTTGTTTTTTTTTGCTATAGTAATTCTGTGCTTTTGAAGATTGTGTTTAGAAATACAGTGGTTGACCTCAACTCATGTGATATGATGAACTTTGTTCTTGACTTATCGCTCACATACAACACAAGAAGTGTTGGGAGACCTATGGGTGTTTTAAAGGGTTTTCTATCTAACCTGCAAATGAACAACCTTGGGAAAATGATGAAGTGTCTTCCTGGTGGTCTGGTAAAACCTTAAGGGAAAGGTGGTAAGACAAAAAGGACTACATGTACCTCAAAGACAGATCTAGCAAAAATTCACCTTAACCATCTCATTTTTCAAATAATAGATTTCCTCCACTCTCACTCGCTCGGGGCATTCTACCGAAATAAAATCAACTATATCAAATGAGTGCCCAGTAGGAGAGGGTATGCAGATAACTTCATCGGGGCTATAGATGCTCGTTGGCAGCGAAGCAATGTCTATGGCATCGGGGATATGGACGCTCACCTGCAGCAGAGAAACACTGTACCAAGTGAATAATGATAACTAAAGGACTTGGGGCCAGTGAATGCTTTACTCAAATCTTGTCAAAGAAGGTGTTAGTCAGGGTTACAGGAAATGAAGGTGGAATAAAGGTTGAAAACCCCACAGGCAGGCCCAGATGCATCAACCAGGGAATTTCAAATGCAAGGATAAAAGAGGCTCCGATAAAAGACCCGTTAATTTCATAACCAGATTTTGCATCAGCCGAGCCCGAGGTAGGAACATAGATTCTACTTTCACCCAGTAAGTTGCCATTTTTTGAACACTCAACACGCCCTAAAAAATCCTTTGTCAATTTTTTACTTTTTTGGGTAACACTTGATCTTCTACACTTTCTGATTCGATTTCATTTTTTTTTTTAAGAATGTTTTTTCTTTGCTTATTTTCATGATGCTCATCATCTATTCAGCTTTACTTGAACTTATGAAACTTCATGACTAAAAATACCTTAAACACTTGAATAAAGAATCGGCAGCAAAACACTTCACCCGATGCGCTCAGATTCAGCATTGAAAGGAATTCAAAGAAGAAAAGGAAACCACTCAGAAAACCAAGGTCGTCGAACGCCGATCTCCATCGGCATCGGAAAAAGGAAGTTTTTGTTTGCGTCAAGTCTTGCATAAGGATATTGTCGATAGTTGATTCCCCTTTGGCATCGATAAAACATGAGGGGGACAGACGTTAACGAAGAGAAAAAAGATATTCTTCATGGTCGATACCCCGACGCACTTCATCGGTACCAGGGAAAACCCAGAAAGATCATCGCCAACATTTTGACCACAATAAAAGTTATCCCAATTGTCGATCCCCGATGCGTTTTCGGCATCGGGACTTTTTCAAGGGAGTTGTTCCAAAATCACTTTGATAGGTTTTTCGCCGATCACTGATCCCAGACACTTTTTGGCATCGGCATGCTAAGGTTTGTTTTAGAATGAGTGACTTGAGGAAAGTCTCGACTCCGATTCATACAAGAAAATTAAGTCATTGGTCCTCAATGCCACGTGTCTTTACTAGGTAAGAGGGTCTTACAGTCTAGTGGTATCCCGAGTTAACCTTGGCTCCCTAGGTCCAAGTCATACATCTGAGTACGTGTTGTCGCACCAATGATGTACGGTAAATCAATCGGCGTTGGAACTTTTTGCAGAGGGATATCAACGAAAACGTTCATAACATACCCCCGAACCCCGATCCACCCACTGAGAGAGCGACACGATGGGATGTTTTAGCATAAGATACAATCAGATTTTGAGCATTTAAGGAGCTAATTAATACACAATCCTGCATTAGTTGCTACCTCGTGCATCAATAAAAGCAATCGTTTAAAATTAATGATACACCGCATCACCACCCGCGCCTTCGCCATCAACCCACGATGAATTTAAGTTCTAGAGATTCGCCAGCAGATTTTTTACAATTTCACTCATAACTCGAATTGAATGGTTGATCCAACACGGTAATATATTCCTTGTTTAAATTCTCTTGAGTCGTTGTAAACGAAATCATTCTGCGCATAAGATAATTCTAGAGCATCTGAAGGAGTGAGACAAGTGACTTGAAGGTTGTATCAATCCCGTGATTGTCAAAATAACCAGGTTTTAACAAGCTTCATAGGTATGTATCCGAATCTGTAAATTTGTTGGTTGTAATTCATATGTTTTTATCCGGTTTTTGTTTTACACAGTCTCTGAAATTTTATTTTAGTTGCAGGAACAATGCGGCCAAGAAATCCAACCACTAGACGATCGTCGAGGGAACGGAATTTGAAAGAACCAAAGGTAGGCGAAGGCTCTTCTCCAGGGATCGCAAAAAAATTGGAATACGCTCTGAGGCCGGAACTTGTCATTAAGACAGGAACGAAGAAGGTTTTCATCTATCCTTCGGCCTTTGGAGATACAGAGGCAAGCACAGGGTCAAAGATGGTGCTCCCGCATTGGGGGAATCTCTTTAACGGGATCAATTGAGAGGATTACCCAGAATATGTCCCACACAGTGATCCAGACGTAAGGGCACTCGACGACCAGGTATTCCCGAACATTCGATAGTCGTATCTAGATATGGTGGAAAGTAGAACCCCCATTTTTCCCTGCATAGAAGTTCTTAAATGGCTCATTGACCACACAGACACACAGAAGTGTCTAATCAATGATGAAAATGGCGGTTGTGTCATAGTTTTTCTCTGGGTAGAAGTTCAAAAGTATTACAAACTCAAGGATCCAGAGGAGCGGCTAAACACAAACTTCATCGTTAAGTTCTACGAACACCACAACACTAGCTTAGTGGTGGCCTCATGGTGGAGGGAGGACAAGAAGTTTACCAACCGAAGCATTGGCTGGTATGGGATAGCTAAATTAAGGGAGCCATATGTTTATTTGATGGCCCTCATCTATCGATTGTACGGAGAGAAATATTTCTCTAGGTTTTCAGAGGCATGGATGCCTTTGGCATACACAGTTGTGACCATTGGGTGCAGCTTCAACTGGGGAGAAATAATCTCCAAGAAACTGAGCATCTGTGTGCAGCAGGCCTAGGCCCCTAAGGAACGGGAAGCACCAACGTTTTACATGGCTTCATACTTGCTCGATGTCATGTGTGCCAGAAATGTCTTCGTTGTCATGAATATGAGTTGGCATGTTGCAGAGCTCCCGGTCCACGTCTACTTTAGTGTGTTATGGGAAAACAGGTATAAGAAATCCTACTCCCTCATCTGCAATGAATTCATCGCCCGAATTTATTTTATTCTTTTTAAGAAGGAATGCCCAAGGCTTTCCATGACAGCCAAAAAGATGATAGCCAAGGTAGGCCATTGGTATTTGGATGAGCATGCCACCTACATCAGGGTGTTTGGGGCCACCAGAGCACCACATATCCTACCAGCTCATGTCTCGGACCATCTTTTTGTAGGAGAAATATGGTATCAAACCATGTTGTAAGGATACAACGCCACCTTGGTCAAGGACAAGAAATGGACATTCATACCCTATGGTTTCCATGTAGGGTTCTACTTGGTAAAGGATATCACTCAAGCCAAACAAGAAGGGTTGAGCCAACTCGAGTTCAGATTCCCGACGGGCCATTTCCGTAAGCACGATCCAAAGGCCCTGGTCTTGCAAGATTCTTCACAAGTGTCGTCATGTTGGTCGTACGCTCACGACAAGTTTGAAGACGAAGTCTTCACAGAAAATTTCCAGGATTGGGACGAAGTGGTACAAAGGATGGTCAACCCAAAAATGACCAGGTTTAGGGCCATGATCCTGGATGAATATGCAACGACAAAAGAATAGTCGGTGGTAGAGACCACAAAGGTGCAGAATAGGGGATTGACGATGACACTAGAGGCACAGGCAAGGGGATTTCTCATGATGGAATAGGCATAGAGAGTAATCGATCAGCTGCGTAATGACCCAAAACTCGTACAAATGGAAAGGGTCCCTGCCGACAACCCAATTGAAATCCGGGTAGATCCAAGTGGCCCACAGCTAATACAAATTGAAGAAATCGTAGGGTTAGATAACCCTGAAGTTACAACACCATAGGTCGGATCACCAGGGGACATTTTAGCTCAGTCAAAGATAGCAAGGACATCATGGAGATAAATTGCACCAAACCCCATGCACGACTTAATAACAGTTTATGAAGATGAGGAGAGTTCGGAGGTGTCCTTGGTGACTCCGTTGAAAATCATAGAAGAAAAGGATCCCGAGAAGTTATTTTCCCTAGCTTCCGATGCTCAAATTCGAGGCCTTCCACAGAATGACCAGGAGGTTGAAAGTGTCTTAGACACTGAGCCACTCGATGTACCAAAGACCCAAGTGGATATACCGAACGATGGTCTAGGATCGGGCGAACAAAAAGAAGAAGTTATAGAGCAGGAAATCGGCATCTCAACGGTCAATTATCAAGTAAGTACCGAGCCAACCCCTGATGCTTCAATTTCAGTTGGTACTTTACCTCCCAATGAGAAACAACTAGAGGTCGGACCTTTGGAGCACACGGAAGAGCTTCAAGAACCCAGTCTGGAACAGATATACATCGTCAAGAGCTTGGGAAATATGCTTACCTGGGGAGATCAGCAAATCAACGAACCTATGGATGAGGTTGTTGATATACAAGCCATCTCCTATGAACGGAAGAGGAAATCCATTGTGAAGAGAACCACCAAGAAGAGGAGGCTTACTCTCGATCCCTCCATCCTCATCACCACAGAAGAAAATTGATTAGCACAGAGCATGCCAAGACATTCGAGCTTATCAGTGCAAGGATGGCAATCACAGATGCCACCCTGGATAGAGAGAAAAGGGACGAAGAGGAGTTTGCCGTTGTGCTGAAGGTGTTGGAACATCTACGCCATTTGGAGAAATATTATCAGGACTCCACATAGGCCACGATGTTCTTGAGAAGCGAATTCCAAGACGCCTACAGTAAATTCACAAATGAGCGGCACCTTTTCACTGCAGGAATAACCAATTTCCAAGAAGACACCCTCATGGTGCTAGCGACGTGTAAAGATATGGAAATATGGTATGAGAAATCACACCAAGAAGTAGTGGAAAGGATCTATTACATCAGCGTCGTTCAACAGGGTCGAGACACTGAAAATCACAACATTCGGCTACTAAGGCATAGAAACATCAATCGTATAAGGAAGTCGGTTGAATACTGGGTGAAAATGGCCTGAGAACCTCATCAGGAAATCCAAGAGAAATGGGGCGAGTGCGAAAAGAGTTGGACCAAGATCAACTGGGCGATGAGAGACATCGGCCTCCCAGAATTCGACACACCCGATGACTTTGTTGACTTGCATGACATAGTCAAATTACATGCCAAACAAGACTCATCGCGGGCTGCAGAGATAGAAAAGGTGGTGAACATGGCGCGAGGTCAAGTGTAGCTAGTTCATGGAACACCCGATCAAGGCTCGAACTGTGTTGCAGCAGTTAAGTGCTAGAATAGTCAAGTATCCGGCACAGGCAGTAGAGATAAGGGAAATCCTTTTGTCCCCAATAGAACGACAAATATTCTCATATTCCAACACATACGAGGATCTCTTTGTCAAATGGTCGGAGTAAGAGAAGAGTCATTCACTCAAGTGAAACATTTGATGACTCTTAGAAGACTGAGCGATGAAAGTGCCATGTGGAGATGTTTTGTTTTACTTAGCTTGCACTTTTGATAGTTATTTTTAGTTAATAATATGTTATAATTAAAGGGATCGACCTGTAGGAAAAGGTGGATGGTTTTTTAAAAGACCCCTCATTTTGGATTTGTAAAGAACTATTTCAAAGCTACCTTAATTGAGAAATCATGTTCAGGACCAAAGACAAAGTTTTTTGTTTTTTCATCAAAAGCGTGTGTGATTGGATCTGAAGAAGAATTATTTCCGATTTTATCTCATGAATGGATGTTGTAATGAGTAAGAGCCTCTGAATATGTTGATAAGTTATTTAATTCAATATTTTTATAAGTGCTTGTCTCTAATGATGAAGAGTAAATCGTTGTGTTAATATGTGATTGATGATCAGAGTTAAGGAAACTATTTTTCTTGCCATTGTTTATTGCATGAATGTTTTCTCCTGATAATCATATCTCGGTCAATAATTATAACACCAACAGGTTAATGTATTAATACTAGGCTTGTTGTAGGTGTAAGAATCATTGTCTTCATGCTTAAGTATGCAGGTTATCACAAGCTCAGCCTTCTTCAATAGTTAAGTCATTTCCCCTTTGTTACCCAGCTCGTTTTACCAACATTTATCTTGTATTGGTCCAACCTATAAGAGAAAATACAAAAATAGAATGTTTGAACTGAAGGAGGATCTTTCACAGAAAGACACCATGGCAATCACTACGTAAAGCCCATCGATTAATAGGATGGATCGAAAGATCTGGAGAACCATTCCACCATTAAACGTTGTAGAGTCTAATTGGGCCTTGGTGGTGGGTTTGGTTCCTACTGTTGAGTTAAATGGATTTAGGACCCCTCAACACCTCCCCCGTGCATTATTCGTTAACTTCAAGGTTTACAAGGGAAAGCTAACTTTTTACAACAATTTATAGTGAACTATGCCAATATTACTAAGGTTTTCATGTGTCTCTTAAAGAAGGACACTCCTTTTATCTGGGATGAGCGAGCCCATGAATCCTTCGATGCTTTGAAGAAATTCTTGGTATCGACGCCTCTGCTGAAGTCTTCAGTCTACGATAGATATTACTTGCTTTATGTCATCGCTTCCAAAGAGACGATTGGTATGGTGTTGGTTCAGGAGGATGATGATCTCTGTGAGCACGTCATTTACTATCTTAGTTGAAACTTAGTCATACATGAACTCAAATATTCTCACGTTGAAAAGCTAGCTTTGGTTGTCGTTCATGCAGTCCAACGATTAGGACACTATATATTTCTTTGCAAAACTATTGTGATTGCCGATGTCAATCCATTTCAATATGTCCTTACTAGGAAAATCATAGGGGGAAAGTACAATAAATGGATTTTCATTCTACAAGAATTTGATCTCAATTCCGCTTCTGCGAAGTCCAAGAAGTCACTAGTCTTTGAAAAGTTAATATTTGACTTCCCTCAGTTAGATGAGGATGTCATTCATGTTGATTCATTTGTGAATGAATACATTTTCCTTATCTCATCATTGGACCCCTGGTATGGAGATATTGTGCTCTACCTTCAAACTTTGAAGTTCCCTCAGCATCTCTCGTGAGATGACCGACGGCGTATACGATACCAAGCTAAGAATTACCTTATAATCGACAACACTCTCTATCGTCGAGGAGTAGACAATATATTTCGTCTTTGTTTAACTCACGAAGAATCTAAATCCATTCTAAATGACTTCCACAGTGGGGCTTGTGGTGGTCATCTATCTGGGCTTGTGACAACCCAGAAAATTTGGTGAGCCAGTTATTTTTGGCCATCTGTTTTTAAAGATTGTGTCGAATCGGTTAAGAAGTGTCACCCCTGCCAGGTGTTCACTCGAAAAATGTGCTCGAATCTAGCCCCTCTCCATCCATTCGTTATCATCGGTCCCTTCACCAAGTGGGGGGTAGATTTTGTGGATTGCAACCCAACTTTGGCTGGGGGGGAATCATCACATTATCGTGGTCATAGATTTCTTTACTAATTGGGTTGAGTCCATGTCTACAGTTAAATCCGATGGTAATACTGTTGCCTTCTTTGTATTCAATCAAATTATAGCCAGGTTCGGAATCCCGAGTGAGATTGTCATTGATCATGGCAGTCACTTTCATAATGAAATGATTGAAGAATTAGCATCAAAGATGGGGTATATACATGGTCATTATTCCCCTTACTACCCCCAGGAAAACGGACAAGTAGAGGCCATAAACAAGTATCTCAAGACCATTTTGCAGAAAACTGTCAGCCAAAGCAAATATGACTGGCATATCATGCTTTATCCAGCACTTTGGGCATCCCGAACCTCTGTGAAAACTTCCACCAGTGTTTCTCCTTTCCAATTAGTACACGGTGTGGAGTCGATCTTACCTATTGAATGTCAAATCCCTTCTCTTAGATTGGCATCTGCGCTCCTACCTGACACTTTTGATCTCAAACAACACCTCGTACACCTAGAGATTCCAGATGAGTAGCGTCGAGACGCCTCCACGGCTATCGAAGCGAATAAACGATGTGTCAAGGTCCAATATGATAAGTCTGTTTGTCATCGGCAGTACGTTGAGGGTGAATTGGTCCTTCTATACGATCAAGCTAAAGAACCACTGGGGGCAGAAAATTTCAAACCCATGTGGCACAGTCCCTATATTGTGCGATGTGTCTTAGAAAAAGGATCCTATGAATTAGAATATTATGAAGGGAACATGATGGTTGAGTCCAGGAAAGGACTCTATTTGAAAAGATATTACGCTTGAGCCCCAATCTTGGGCGTAACTCTTTGAATACTAATGTATTTTAGTGTATATATTTTTTCCCTTTGTTTTTATCTTCAACTTGCTTATCAAGTTTTCCCTTGGTTGGTAGATGTCAACGGAGTCTTCGGTCTACTTAGTATTTGCAGATGGGGCCAGTCGTCATACACGGAACTTGGCTTCCATCGCTTGGGTTGTTTACTGACCCGAGGGTCTACTGGTGTCTTCAAGTGGCGTTTTCCTAGGGCCATCCACGAATAATGTGTCTGAGTATAGCGTTGTTATAGAGCTTTTACGCGATGCCATTTCACATGGTATTCACTCGTTAGAAGTTATCCAGGACTCCCAGTTAGTAGTATCTCAGTTGAATGACAGTTACCGTGTGCGAGACCCTACTCTACTCCGACGATTCTTACGGGTACGACTTTTAGAAC